>JANHFX010153587.1:0-13178 GCA_027560015.1 Chloroceryle amazona
AGCCGTCCCGACGCGCAGGTGGCCGCGTCGCGGGCGGCGGAGGGGCTGAGAACCCCGGCTGGGCATGGGTAGCGTTTGGCCAGGGCTTGCTGAGGACGAAGAAAGGGGCATCTATAAGATGTCGAGCAGGAATAATGTTCACTGGTATCCCGACACCGGCCAGCGTTTACCCTCCCTCAATGGAGAGAATATAATGTCAACCGCTTTTTTTCACTCCCAAACTAGGAAGTTTTAAACCAATCCCCATTTGATAATGTAATGTGTGCAATAAATAGCTCTTTGTCTACCCAAGTTATTCGGTGTGTGTGTATTCCCTTTTTTGAAACCAAGAAGATATTACAGAACTGTATCAATGCTAAAGTTACTACTACATGGATTAAATTAGGAGATGCAACATAAAAAACTGGTGGTTATTTGTATGAAATTTTACTTCACACACGCAAAAGTTTTCTGGGCTTCAGATGAATTATTTTTTTCCTGGATTAAAATCTTGTTCCAGAGCCCCTTTGAGGCTGCCTTGAAAAACTCTTCAGAATCTTCACTGAGCACATACAAAGTTCTATAAATATCTTAGTTACCTTTATTAAAGATGTCTATTAATGGTTTAATTTGCACTGGCTGAAAGACATCAGAAAAAAATATTAGGTAGGTTTTGCTAAAGTTTTGTTCTTGTGTACTGGTAGCTTGAAGGGCACAAAGAATACCAGGAAAAAGAGAATTTTTGAAACCTCAGCAGCCATACGGTGCATGGCTGAAGTAAGTAGGAAGTTAAATTGGAGAGTCTTTATCAACAACTTGTGAAAGGAAATAATAGAGCCTTTCACATCTAAAGTACTGGTTCAAATCCCTCCCCTTATGAAAAATGGTTTTGCAGTCCTGTTCCTCCTCGCAGTGTGGTTGTTACTCACAGAGTAATACCTCCTGCTTCCTTGGCACCAGCTGGATCTTTTGGAACAAACGCGGTTCCAGCAGGTTCTAAGATCATGAATGCATCTAGCAACCTCCTCCGTGACGCACAGAGACACTGTAAAATGCAGTACTCAGAAAGAGGGAATGGAGAAGAGAAAAAGGCGAACATTGCTCACCCTGTTCAGTCCTTGCTACTCTACCACCTGGACTACTTTGGTCAGCAGCTGACCAAAATGTCATGTCCATCTGATCGTGAAATGCAGATTAATCAGCATATGGATGGGTTACCAGGAGAGATATTTTGCCAGGGGTAACCCTAAGGTTGTCCTAATTGCACAAATGTGTACAAATTACTGAAAATGAAATTTCTTTATAAAGCATTTTTCTTTCACTTTTGAATAAAAGGAAGACATTCTCTACTTTCTGACTCATTGTGAGTTATCATGGCGTCACTCAGCATTCAGGACACTTCACAAAATGTATTAAATTACAAATATTTTAGTGTAAACACCAAGAGCTGGAATTTTCAAAGGTGTACATTTTTGTAGCTCTCTGAAAAGCAGGTTACTGGCATGAAATCCTGCTGCTTTCATGAGAACGATAAAGCTTTGAAGAATGAAGTAGTTCTCCTGACTTAAAAGTGTGCATCACCTACATTAAGACAGGATGTTTTCTTACTGCAGATGGGTGTAGCACCAGATGCTAAAAATAGGGAGGCCACATCCTGCACCTCAGCTTGTCACAGAAACCTTTAGAAGCTGTTATTTCTATTCCAAAAAGCAACAGAGTGCTCTCAGTGTAACTGCTTAAATATCACTAGGGTGAATACCCAAACAAATATTTATTTACATAATGTCTGCAATGTTTTTAACTTTTAGTAAACACTGTGGGGATTAAAACCCATACTTTTGACTGGCTGCAAATAACAGGAATAGGAAATACTTGTGAATATTCTTTTTAAGACTTCCATGCTGGTCTGTCTAGACAAATTGAGCAGAAGTATTTTTTACCATCCTTTTCTAGAAGATAACAACACAAGCGTCAGGTGAGGGTCATGTGAGTTTTAGTCAGCCCTCTAGCACCTAAAACAAGAAATACTGTTTGTTCTATTTACTATTTATACAAGCGATAGATTTTTGAAGTAATAATTGGTCCTGATACCATCTCTGTCACTTCATTATGAAGATAAAACTTCTAAGCTTTGCTTTGTGTGCAGGTAAGTTTAATCACTGTCATGTGCAGTGTTCTTCAGTACCATAACAAAACTTGCTATACAGTACTCTGTGGGGAGAACACTGCCAACAGTTACATTCACAGTGGAATGTAACTAACACTTTCCTCCATCAGTGCAAGCCATGTGGCCTTCAGACACCTGTATGGGCTGTGCCCAGAAGATAAATGCAGGCAGGAGGCTCTTTGCCTCCACACTTCCATGTGTGGGCCTGTTTGCTGGACAGCCTACGTGGGGTTCAGGCATGCTGTGCTGCTGCAGGCCCGATAAGAAGAGGGAACTGGTTTGGGGGTCAGGATGAACATGAGCATTTTTCATGTTGGAGGATGAGGATTCACTGTTGGCTACAAGAGAAATACCTCTACCTGTAAAAAGTGAAAACAATGTCACGGTTTATGTGTTAAGTTTAGGACATGCATTATGCATCTGGAGTAATTAGATGGGATCTTCTCAGGGGATCTGGAACATCTGTGCAGGATGCCTCCATAGTGGCAGCACAGTAACGAGGATGTCACGGCATATTTTTATGTATATCTATATTACATATTTTCCCAGCTTGAGGTCTAGTGCTCTGTTGCTGTTGCCAAAGCCTGTGTGTCCTTTGGCTTTACATACCCAGAACTGTCATTCCTGGTGTGGTTCTGCTTTCCATGACAGGGATTCCTGGTAGAGTATCAAAGCCATCTTATCTCTGATCATTTGTTTGGCGGCGAACTGGCTGCCAGAGTACCCACTCACTCCATCAGATTTCAATCACCCAGCATGCAGTGTGTCACCACCTTCTCCAGCTCTGTAACTGGGAGATAGACAAATGCAGCTTTTTGAAAGAGACATCACCATGCTATGAGCAAACATATTTTAGAGCAGGAAAATCAAATAAACCAGAGAGTGGTTCAGGCTTCCAAATTTATTCCCATTTCCTAATCTTGAACAATCAGTGATGAAGCATTTACCCTGTGACATGTTTTGCCACCACAAATTATCCTTTTGAACTGACTTTGTAAATATAAACTCGCTTCATTAAATGACAGACAAACCCAAGGTGGAAAATGCTCCTTATATGGGAAAGTCACAAGAATAATCTTGAGTCTTTTCTGGAACTGTGAACACTTTTTGTGTATGTTGCAGAACATCCTTAATTCAACCTCCTTAGCCTGAACCTAAGGATATTTCTATGGAGGATTCATCTGGGACCAACAAAATGCCTGTATATAGCTCTGTTTTGGCTCAGCTAGTTCCTTTTATCTCCCATGTGTGTCTTGTGGTGGTACCATGAACTGTGCTGGGGATCACTGCTGCAAACAAGCCTATGTAGCTTGTCCTCATTGTAACAGTCTCAAAAGTGGGAGCAGGGCAAAGCCTCACGATCGGGTATGCAACATAAAGAAGAAGAACCAGATTCTGCTGAAGATGTGGTTTGTTTGTTTTCTTGACAGTGTTCTAAAATATCTGCCTAAAAGCCTGTGTTTCTGGAATGGACAGCTATGCAGAAAATAGGTGACTTTATCAGGTGTTACATGTGCATGCACGAGGGGCAGAGATTGTGCAGATGATGCACATAACCTACCTAGGAGGTGGCTGTAAGACCCTGATTGCATTGGGTCTGGGATATTGTTCCTCTGCTGTCTCAGGGACTAGTGAGCAGGATTTCTGCAAGGCCTTTCCCAATGGTCATGTGGAAAGTCAGGGACAACTGGAGAGAGTGAGGGTTTTTCCTGAGGTGTTGATGATGCAAAATGTACAAAGCCTGATCTGCTCTGCTTCCTACTTCCTGCTGACCCCAACTCCACTGCTCATCACTGTAATCACTTTCCCCCCAGTCATCATGAGAGGACAAAGGCTGCTGAGGTGTATAGAGGTTGCCTATCAAAATCGAAATGTGGGGAGTGAAATAAGGATAGGAGCTATTTGAAGGCAATAGGTGCTGATTGCCTGCTAAAATGGACCACAAGTGGGGAGCAAACAGAAAGGCTGATTAAAGAGGAATGGTTAGAATGTAGACAGAGACTGGATAATAGCTCAGGTGGGAGCTGCTCTCTGTTTAGGTGTGTGACGAAAGGCTCCCTTAGTGAGCAAACTGCTTCTATGCTACTGCAGCGGTAGTATGTGCATTAGATTGCCCCAGTCAAGCATTGTACAGTCCAGTTGAAAAAGAAAACAGACTCATGAGAGTTTTTCATCAACAGTTTTGCTGCTAACCAAACCAGTCTGGGTATGATGCAGAAGTTAGTGTTAGGAAATTTTAACACTTTCTGCTACTGTTGTTGCATTATTTTTTAAGCACGATGCTACCTTCATCTGTAAAATAATGTCTAGCTTATATTGGGTTTTGTTCATATGTACAAACCCCAGTAAAAAATGTTGAACATAATATACACACTGGGAAATATAATTCTGGAATACGTGTCAATAACATGGTTGTTCTGTAAAATAATCCTGCCCACGTTTCCCTTCAGAGATCTCTTCCTCTTTAAGCGAGGTGTGTCCATATTGGAGACACTGGCTGCACGTGCCCGAGTCTCGTGCTCTTCACAGCGGTCTGAGAAAGCAGTCAGGTCCATGTCCACATCTGTGTCGTGAAAGCAGCCGTCAAAAGCCATTGCTTGCACTGCATCAATACTATACATTCCTGAAGCCTGGCAACAAAGAATAGTTATTCTGTGTCTAGAATGAGGCATTTTAGTAAATTATTAACAAATAGAAAACAAAGAACAGTTTCTCTTTGGTGCTGTTCCCTCCATGGAGAGCATATGGAGAACAGGGTTACCTGACAGTATTGCTGTCAGTGGGGCCTGTCCCCTTTGGCAGGACATGAGCAAGGAAGGAGATACATGCAATAAACCACATTTGTCTGACTGATTAATGCCAGCTTCTGACTGTCAATGTGGCCCAGCTTCTGAAGTAGAAAAATCAAACTCTGACTGTCCTGCAGGTCAGTGTTGCTGGAGCTGGGGAAATTACTTCAAACATTTCTGTAGGTAGTTTCTGATGGGATTATCAAATCATGTGAGCAACATATACACCCTTTTTGTGTTTTGTTTTGTTTTGTTTTTTTCCCCATTCTGATAGTCCAACAAATGAGTTTATATGGGGGAATATTCTTGAAGAAAAGATTTTAAGTGAGTGCTTCATAGAAAGCAAGTATTTATCTTGTGAACTTTCCTGCTCCAGGAACACTTTTCTAAAAATCAGCTTGTTGTTCATCTGGTCTTGGGATAAAAAAGGCATCATTAAACCCATCTTCCTAATTAAAAATGATGAAGCAGGGGAAGGAGTAAGGAAATTTCACAGGAAACAGTAAGGAATATTACATGAATGCATTCCGGGCTATATTTCAGAGAGGGAAAAGTAACCGTGATCAATAGGTGTTTGAGACCAGAATGAAGGTTACCTTCCTCTGAGGGGGGGGAGGATGGGAAAAAAATATAATCAGGAGGTGTACTCCCTAACCTCTGCCACAAAAAAAGGAAGGGAGAGAAAGCACAGACCTTCTCAAGAGGATGGTGCATTTCTTCCCTTCAGCCAAGTAAGAAAAGTGGGATACAGAGTGAATTCACAGGGAAGTTTACTGTACTGTTCTCACTTTGGAGCATCAGGATTACTCTGGCTTCTGATGCTTTTTGAATGCAACAAAACACAGAGGATTGTACCTTGCCCCTCTTTTTGAGTTGCTTTCTTTCTTCAATTGTGGTGAGATAGTTCACTGCTGCATATTCAATGACAGACAGGAAGACAAAAAGGAAGCTGGTCCATAAATATACATCCACAGCCTTTATGTAAGACACTTGAGGCATTGAGGCACTTACTCCTGTCATGATAGTTGACATTGTCAGCACTGTAGTTATACCTGACAAAGAAAAAGGAGTGGTTATCATAATACTGGCCAGCTGGTTCTCTATAGTTCATTGCCATTGCTTGGACAGCACAGCTTTATGAGGGCATATGATTGACACTGCCTTTAATTTCATTACACAGGCTCAGAAAAAGTGGAGTGAACTATGAAGGACTTACCACACACAATACTGAAACCAGTAAATCATCTCTCTGCTCAGTGCATGCAGTTAGAGCTGCAGTGCACCAGGTTCAAACAGCAGGGACATGACACTGGTGATTGGGCAGTGTAAGGAACACATTTCTGTGACAGCTTTATGTACTGCTATGGAGAAATAAAAGCAGCTTTGTGGTCTTCCTCACTTCCCAGAGCCAGGGTCTCCACTACACACTTTCTTGTCCTGGAGAATCACTGATTTCCCTCTCAACCCCTTCTCAAATTGCACATCTTGAGAACATATATTAGCTTATGTGTCTCTGTCATAACTCCATGGTGCTCCAAAAACACTCTAGCATAAAAATGTTACATCCACTGAAACTAACAAATACTTCTCTGTTTGCTTCAGTGTGTCCAGAATTTCATCTTTTCAACCTCTCCTCTTACATGCAGTTATTCATTTCATTTTGCTTTTCTCTACCTCAGAAAAAAACAACAAAACAAAATGAAAGAAAACCAACCAAAAATAAAATAACAAAGCAACAACAAAACCAAAACCAACACCCAACCGATGCTCTGTTTTTAAAGAAATGAATGTAACACTGGAAGTGAAGACACCACAGTAACATCTGTGGGACAGCACTGGCTGATAGCATGGCCTCTCAGCTGAGTCTCAGCGTAGCCTTTCTCCAGTTTTATGTTAGTTGAAGGCTGCTGGAATATAAAGAAGTTTTCCCTCTCCCTCTTTGCAAATTCCTTAGGTTGAAAGATGGAGTTTGAAAGATACTATATAAGAGGAAATTGATTTATGTAAAATACATATACTCTAGTCTAGGAAGCTAAGCTTTTTAAATGTTGTTGGTAATGTTGCCTATAAATTATGCTGGCTTATGCTAATGAACTGTGTGCTATTTAGAGAACTCCTGATGCATAACCTTCTGAAGAAAGCCATCTATAAATTAAAGAACATGATCAGCAAAAACATCTTCACAACATTACAAATGAGGTACTGAGAATTAAGACTTTATTTTTCAAGATGAAGTTAAATTTCTTAAAAATAAAAGGAACTGGTGGATGCATTAATAAAAGTAGGTAGGACGTACCATAAATTTGGTTTTAGGCTGACAAGTAGATTTATATCTCATGTACTAATAGCTTTAGACTGTGCCAATATAAAGGGATCTGAGGTAACTACAGTCCTATTTTTTCTAGACTGATACACTTCGACATAAAACTTGAGGACTCCCTCGGTACATGAGAGTTTGTTCCTTACACAAAGATATTCAGGTTTTCACTTGTTGAAGAAATACAGCAACATACAGCTGGCTTCTGGGACTAGCATCAGTGAGAAAAACAGGAGCTTCTTTGCTAATTCTTAAACCAACAGTTGCAGGACTGAGATGCATTATGGTTACATTACATATTTTAACAAATTTCCATCAAATCTTCATAGAGCTGCTAATCTTTGAAAAAATATACTCATTTCAAGGCCATCAGCATTAAATTTCCAACAAGGGTAGTCTTGGAGTAGTATCAACTGATTCATCACTGAGAAAAACAATAATGTTATAGAAAAACACACTATAATTAGTCTTTTTCTC
Source organism: Chloroceryle amazona (assembly GCA_027560015.1). NCBI lineage: Eukaryota > Metazoa > Chordata > Aves > Coraciiformes > Cerylidae > Chloroceryle > Chloroceryle amazona. The sequence continues at coordinate 7,730 of JANHFX010153587.1, forward strand.
CTGAGCTGTGGTGTTCATAACTTACACTGTGAGAGCAGGAAGATGCCCAACCTCCTCTTCAGCTTCCACAGAAGCTTGTGTGCCTTGCACAGTTAAGGCACCAAAGCAAACATTTTCAAGGGGCTTAACCAAGAAACGCTTAACTACATAGGACAAGTCAGGAAGCTGCTTCCAGGTTGGTAGGAAGATATCGAAAGTTTCTAGAGAGAAAGCAATGCTGCAAACCTCTTAGACAGATTGTGCAATGTCTATTAAGTATATCTCGTGAACCGTGGATTTAGAAAGGGATCTGACTACCTATTACTTTGCTGGGAATAGGGAAGGAAAAAATCAAGTTAGTTTTTGAAAAAAAAAAGTAAAAATGTAATAAACCAGTTTGAACAAACATCCCAAACATTTCCAAATGTAGAGGTTGACTGAAGGAGATTGTGGTAGTGACAACAGAGGCAATAATAGTGTTGTTCAGGCAATTTCCTGATATGTTTGTATATGTCCTGTGTAAATAAGCTGAGTTAACTTCAAAGCCTCTCCCTAGCCAGTCTATATGTCCCAAAATAATATTCATTAAAAGTTTACCTAGTGATACCCTGGCAGGAACAGCTCTTCTGTCAATCCAAAATGAAACCCAAGACAGCATCACCATCAGCATGGCTGGGAAATAGGATTGTAGCAGAAAAAAGAAAATATGTCTCCGAAGTGCAAAGTTTATAAAAAGTCGATTGTACCAACCTATTGGGAAAAAAAAAAGAGAGAGAGAGGAACAGGTTGGGAAGAAGAGAGCTGTATTATCTGTGAGCTCTGTTCACTGGTGCCCTGCTTCCGGGAGGAATGGTTTATTCACATCAGTAATAGTAACTGACTAAGAAATATTGCCACCACCTTGGTTTTACATAGTGCTTTAAAAACTATCCATCATACCTCATTAAAATACTACTGCCTTGGAAGTGAAGAATCATGACTGCGTAAATAAAATACTGTATTATAGTTGAGCTTAGGAAATTGGAAAAAAGTAAACAGATGTCAAGTGAAACTTCCGTGAGAATACAGACAGAATATAATTGTCCAGTCCAAGTAGGACAGCGAAGCCAACACTCTGCCTTCCCCAAAATGGAGTCCGTCTTCTCTCACACTACTAACACCTAGCAAGAAGGAGCATGTCCTTCCTTGCCTACGGTCACGCCGGTTTGCCTGCCCAGCGTTGACTTTAGAGGAAAGAGTGCCATCTAGTGAGTATGGGGCATGCTTGCTCCGTGCAGCAAAGCTGTGCTGTAGGATCTCCTGCGATGGGAGGGAAATCAGTTTGCAGTGAGGTGAAAAGAAGACAAAACTGGCTGGCGGCACAGCATCTGCCTGTCCAGTGTGAATAGAGACGGCAGTGAGCCTGTGTTGGAGCAGTCGTGCCAGGACAAAGAGCATATTTCTAAAAAAGGATATCTCAACAATAACCCCATGTAAATTAACATGCTCTATGTGTTTTCAGTGGTGGAGAAGGTTTTGTGGTTTAAAAACAATTGTCTCAAAAATTAATTGAAATCGTTGCTCCTTTGGAGGCCAGGGAACTACAAAAGCCTAAACATGTGTAGTTCACTGAGATTCCCAGGAAAGGATATGGAGAACCTAAAATGCAGAGGGCTGCTTTGTGAGCCGTATTTTTGTCCATTTTTTTGTCTGAGGCTCTTCAGGGGGAGATGGCTTCCATTAGAGTTGTGCTGAGTGACCCACACTATTAGGCACTTCAGGGGACAAGGTCAATCATTTTCTTCCAAGAAGAAGCAAAATAAAAGAACAAGAGCAAGTGGAGCCTCCTGGCTGAAACAAAACCTCAAAGAAAATTGTGTGTCCAAAAAGAGAAGTGTTCTAATTAATGGATATGATACACACAATATTCAGGTACTTCCCAGTGGTCCGTGCCACTTAAAAAAGTCTTTCCTTTCACTCTGGCCTTGCTGAGTAAGCTCCTCATCAAAATAGCTGCATGTAAGCATTAAGCAGTTACACTTTTCAAAGTCAAAGATACTGTGAAGGTGCTGCAAAGGCCTGGTGGGTACAGGGGTGGTGTGAGGTTGCACTGTTGTGCACATGACCATATTTGTTTGCATGTGTTTTTTTTGATGAGAATAGTAAGGCAGAAAGCAGCCAGCTGGGTTCCTGGAACCTAGTTTCAACACACAGTGATAGCAGTTTTGTGGAAAACATCCCAGTCTCCTTGCAATAAAGACAAATTTGACATAGCTCTCAGCAAGGCACAGTTATGACAGTAAGGTATCACTTGCCCTCTTCTCACGTGACAGTGGATCTTGAAAGCTTGAATTCTGTTCTTAGCTCATACTCGAGTAAGAGATAAGGATGAGGAACCTGATCAAGATGTGTATTCCTCACTGCTTAGGCTGCATCATAATTTAAACTGGAATTTCTGCATTCATTATCAGCCACTGCAAACTTGAATAGCTCCTTTTTTAAATGTGAAAAGAAGCCATCCTGTAAATAAAACACAGTAAATAAATCTGTTTTCAGCTTTCCTGTATATCTTCAAGGCTTTTTTTCCAGTGTTCTGCGTATCATCAATATTATATGGAATCATTTCTATTTTATTATTGTGCCTTGATATAAAGGGCAATACCCACACTGAAATCAATTGACTCATACTGGCAAGTAGAGTGGAAAGCATGTTATTTTATCTGGTTAAAAATGTATGACTAGACTACTTACAGAGCGAAGTATTTCAAAAATGATAATTATATGTACAAATACAAAGAAAAAAAAAAACCACCTGGCTTTAAATCAAGACTATGATAAACTCCTAAAGCCTTGTGCTGTTTGCCACAAGGTATAGTTCAAGATCCATAGGGAGAAATAAAATCTTGTCTGGGGCACATACCTGCATTTAAACAATGTAGCTCTAAGATAAAGGGATTTTTTTTTTTCCTGCAGCTTTATGTATAAACATGGACCATTAAGCAAACCATGAATTAGAACTCAATAGGTTATAAATGCTCTCATGTGGAAATTTTATTGTCAGTAGACATTTAATGACATTTTACAGCTTCAAATATGAGATTTGTAGACAATAAGACACACTGGGTTTCCTCTTGTTTGCTTTCTACTACTTGATCCTTTTGGGTTTACATTTTCAAGTTTTCTATATAGCCAGGACCCAAAGATTCCTGTAAACCCAATATTCCAGTGGCTTTCAGAGAAGCACCGCCCTTTAGCAAGAGCCCACAACAGCATATATTTGATAATTGTGCATTTTTTTCAGATTGTTGTAAGTCAATGTCTGACAAGTATTATTATGGCCTCTTCTAATATCAAGGAAGTGGCGGTATAAAGACAACTGAGGACCTAGGCCGACAGACCAGTGTGATTGACAGACCTCATTTTACCTGAGATCTCTTAGCAGTAGCAGTCATTTATTAGCAATGAATTTGAATGTGAAAGACATTCTTATTCTATCCTTCTTATGAGAGAGGCTTACTATACCAGTACTGCTGTAGAAAGCTAGTCCACTGGAAGCACTGAATTCTTCGATGAAAAACTGGGAGAGGGAGATGTGCTCATCTGTGCTCAGGGACTTGTTTCCATGTTTCCAGTATAACATCAGATCATCTTCATTGTATGCATCTATGAGAAAGTAAAAATTGGCTCACCTCTTCTGCTGGAATAATGCTTCTGTTTTCTTTTCTAAGGGATAGGAGACCACTCAAACAATTTGGGAAAACCCCAAAGAAACTGTTTGTTTTTTTTTCATGGCAATTTGCCAGTTAGTTGACATGGCAATATTTGTGAAGATCATATTCCATCTTGTTGCAAGTAGAGCCCAATACTCTGCCTTACCTGACAGATGGGGACACAAGCATGCTCGGGATCACAGGGCATGTAGGATTAGAGCTCTGGAGCTGCCACACTGAGCAGACTGCCTGAGCGCCGGGAATCTGTTGGTTTTTTTTCCAAGGCTAAACAACAAACTAGCATCACAGTTTTATTCATAATCTGTGTATCATGTATTCATAATAAGAATCCATTTTGATATGGCAAAAGGTTTTTCAAAACGGAATTACCTTTTGTTGTCTAGCTCTAGAGCTTGCAACAGACAGCTGAGTCAGGGGTGAGAAAGGAGGCATTTCACAGTAACACAAGCACACATTTTCATTTTAATGGGAGGTCAAACATTGACATCTTATTTTACTTTTAACTTGCACATTTTTTTTCTCAAAAAAACCAAATTATTTTTGTCGGAGGAAACATTTTTAAATTCAGGCCTTGGAATATCAACACAGTCAAAACAAAACAGGGTGCGTCATGGTTTTTCTATCTTCCCAAGGCACACTGAGTTCCGGAAAGATCCCAAACGGGACACAGTTAATACATACAGGTTGAAGGGTTAAGGTCACACATCAAAATGAGTGAAAAAGTAATTATGAACAAGAGGATGTGCTGGTAAGAATGTACAGTGAAGAAGGGGTATGAATGAATTAAACTTACAGCTTTCCAGTTCTAAAGAACAGTTCTGAGTGTCCAGAGGAAACCTACTGAAATCCATGAAACACATAGCAGAAACTGTTATTCTGAAGAAAGGAACAGAAAAACAGTAATTAAATGAAAAATTTCATACTTTCTGAGGGCTGTGCAGACATCTTGGTGAGATTCCCAATCAATCTGCTGTTTAGAAACCTAATGGTTGAGGTCTTAGACACATCTAGTATTACCTCAAGATAAGGAGATAAAACTAATCAGTGACAGGACATGTTATTTAAACATTAGTAGTCTTTATTATGAAGTACATTACTTTCATTCTTTAAACGCTTTATGGCCTGATCCTTCATTAGGCTTTCACACAGGCCAGTGATACTCTCCCAGCTAGAATCTTTATATTTAATTACATAATATTAACTGCAGTTTCCAGAAGCCTACTTTCCTCTTCAACACCATGGAAGTGCCTTATACTCTAAAAAGTTTAAGGAAATCTAGCTAAAGATATTATTTTGCTTTCCTCCTGCTTTTTCACAAATGTTTAGAAGATAAACGTCTCTTGACATTTTAACCAATAAACAAAAAAAGGGCTAGAAGCAGCAATTTCAATATGGAAAATATTGCCAAATTTCCCTCTTGTCACAGCTTGCATGTCTTTTGATGTTTCAGTTTTATTCTTCAGTTTTCCCCAAACTGAATCCTACAGGGATTTAAGTGCTAAGTGATATACTGGGTATATAAGAGATCTGAAAAATTCTGATTGGTATTCACACTGTAGCTGAATTTTTGTAAGTGTAAGAGTTTACTGTCTTGAAATGAGTTTATAAGAGTAGTACATCTTTAAAATCATGTATAAAATTTCCAATTATAGATGTTGTTTCTGTCTCTTAACTATTGACTCAAGGCAGGGGAAAAACAACAAAATACTCATCAAAAAAAAAAAAAGACTACTTTAGCAACAAATCTGTATTTTTGTTCC
>JANHFX010153588.1:0-13107 GCA_027560015.1 Chloroceryle amazona
GAGAAGGAAGAAATATTTTATACTGAGGGTGGTGAGACCCTGGCCCAGGTTGCCCAGAGAGGTGGTTGATGCCCCATCCCTGGCACCATTCCAGGTGAAGTTGGCTGGGGCTCTGAGCTACCTGCTCTAGTTGCAGATGTCCCTGGTCCCTGGGGAGGGGGGTGTGTTGGATTAGATGGCCTTGAAAGGGCCCTTCTAACCCAAACCATTCTATGATTTTTGCAGCTACCTGCAGTGTGTGGTCTAAGGACAGAAAACCTTTACAGCTCTGGAGGAGGAGGAGGAGGTCTGCAGCTGGAGGATGCATTCTCTGAACTGAGAGTGTGGAGAGAACAGCACAAGTGGTGAGAAATCTCGCCCTTCAGTAACTGAACATCAATTTTCTGTTGCAATAAACTGAGCTCCCTGGCCACCTGGTGGCGGTTTCAGGAGCCAGTCCTGGCCTCCTGCCTTCCTGGCCCTGGGTTGCAATCCTTCCACCGGCCCATCTGAAGGGTGGGCAAGGGGGAATAAACCTGGGCAATCTCTGAGCTCTCTCTAGAGAGGCTCACGGGCAGGGTGGGCTTGCTCATGTAGCGAGAGCACCGAAATGACTTCTCATAACCAGTAAGGTACTGTCGGTCGTGACAGTGTCTGCCTTCAGCCAATGAAAAAAGTGCAAGTGGAGGTTTTCTGCAAGTGTCATCTCAGCGTCATCAAATGAAGGGCTGAGAGGAAAATTGTGCCATGCTGAGATTCCCTCATCTCACAGACCAATAATGCTTGTTTTGGAAGTGAAAACACCTTTATTTCACTGACCTACTTCACTGTGTAGCAATTAAAATCTTTCCCATTTCATCTGATTAACTTTAGGACACTTTCAGATAATCAGACACAGGCAGCTTAGATGGCTGATCCATTTGGAATGAGTTTCCATGTTGCTGGGAAAGTGGGAAATCACAGTGGGCAACTAAATCCACTGCCTGGGTGGCCTGGCCAAGCTGCACTTGGCTGGCTATGTAGTCACAACTCAAAGGCTGACTAAAGGTATGATCCTTGATGTCCAGGTGCCCTCAAACGGGTCAGCAAAAAAAAGCCGCCCAAGTACTGAAGGTAACTCTTGGTGATGGGGAAGAGGGTGAAGACTGCAGCCTGACTGACAGCTGTGAAGAGGGGCTGGGGGAGACCAGTGACGAGGACCTCACTGGAAGGATTTCACTCGATTCTTCTGGCCACTCCTGTCTCTCCCAGTCTTCCTCAGGTATTGGACCTAAACCTCTGCAGAAGGCTTGGTGTCAGGTAGTGACAAGTGCTACTAACCCTCTGTGGGTAGATGTATTGGTAACTGCAGTGTTTTATGAGATCTGGCTTCTGTGCTCCAGAGCAGCAATTTGGGCAGGGCCAGGCCCCAAGTAATCCATTCCAGTTTTCCAGCAGGATGTGGTGACCAGCTCTATTGACCATCAGTTGATAGATATCGGCATGGATCTGTAGAACTAAGAGGAACAAAGCTGGTCTTACACCATCTTAGCATTGAGTCCAGAGGAAGGATGTGCATCTCTCTCTTTTACCTTGTGTCATTTATTTATGGCAGTGCCAGGTGAGTCTAAACTACTGTTGTTCCAGCTGAGCTCTGTTCTATCCCAGTTGTCACTGGTGGAAATAGTGACTGAGCTACTGATTAAGGTTTAACTGGGTGATTGGGAGTTCTGGAAAGATGTGCAACCAAAGGGATTCATCTGGTAAAGAGTTTAAAAGTAAAACACACTCTTCTACTCGGGAACAAAGCCAAAGGCCTCTCTGGAATTGCATTTACATGAGTGAAAGCAGAATTCCTGCTCTTCGCTAGTTGTTGAATTAGAATATTAGAAACAGTAATAGTGTTTTTCCTAACTGCATATCAAGTAGAGGAGCTTACAAAAGCATAAATTAAATCTATTTCTGTTTGGTTATAATCACTTTTTTCCCCTCAATAAATACTAACATGTGAGTTTTCATTTTACATTTCTTTTGAGGGCAAAATGGTTCTATTAAAAATTAGAAAAATATTTTTTGAAATGGGCTTGTAGTGATGAGGGGTGATGGCTTCAGACTGGAAGAGGGGAGATTTAGATTGGAGATTAGGAAGAAGTTCTTCACTCTGAGGGTGGTGAGACACTGGCACAGGTTGCCCAGGGAAGCTGTGGATGCTCCATCACTGGATGTGTTCAAGCCCAGGTTGGGTGGGGCTCTGAGCAACCTGGTCTAGTGGGAGGTGTCCCTGCCCATGGCAGGGGGTTGGAATGTTTAAGGTCCCACAGATTAAAATCCTCACACACAGTGAAGGCTTTGCCCCCTGTCGCTCTCAAACATAGGTGTTTTGCAAAGCAAATACCTGATAAAATTTAAGCTACTGATGGACTTTATTCAGCAAGGCACTTAAAAATACACTTGACCTCTGTGGCTTGAGACTGTGTCATGATTTGGAGAAGTATTTAAATGTCTCAACACTTCATGTCACAAATATGGCCTACCTGATGTGATTTTCTCACAGAAGAACTTGTTTCTGGAAAACATCCTCCTGACCAGGAAAGGACAAGTCATCTGAGCAAAACCACTCTTATGAGAAAGTGTTTGCAGCATCAGTGCCTTGTAACCTGCACTCTATGGAAGTCAGCAGGTGTTATTTGGGGCTCTTGAGTCAGTCATACCAGCCTTTCAGGGTGTCTTTACTTAAAAACCCTAAGAAATGTCGACAGTTTTAAAGCACATAATATGATGGAAAGTGTTCCATGACAATTTTACATCACTTACATGTGATAAAGCAGCAAAGTACATCCCCATCAATTAGGAGCTATACAGCTCAACTTTCTGGGCTTGGGTTTTTTGGTGGCACATTCTTTAGGTTGTGATCCTGCCCTGGACCCTGCACATCAGGGGCTCGGTACAGTTGGCTCTTTTAATAGACAAGAGCAATCAGATCCCTGTTATATATAGAATGGTTTTAAGCATATATGCACACACATTATATTCCTAAATCAGCAACAAGATTTTTCTTCTCTGTAAGTTGCACCTGAACATTACATGGGCTAAATACAAACAGCCAGAGTAGCCCTGCGTGTATAGTGCAGTATTTTCCCCAGGAGTCAGGCACAGACCATAATGTTAAGGCTAATCTCAAGTTGTTATTCTTTCTCTGATTTAAATAAATAAATAAAAGACAAAAGTGGATCCACTCATCTGTGATTATTCTTGTGCCTTCAATTTTGAACTGCTGTCTGGGGGTCCTTGGGTATTTAAAACCACTCAGTGCAAACACTGGCCAGGAATGATCCTGCCTGAGGATGGGAGGCTGGGTGAGTTGGTCTGTTCCTCTTGAGCTGTGCAGGGCTTGCGAGCAGTTCCAGTGCCTGGCACACCACCAGCAGCACTAGCAGGGAGGCTGCTGAGTAACCCACACCCCTGGCCATCAGAGGAAGCAATTCCACGAGGCCAGCAGTGCTGTGTTCCCAGGGACACGTCTGCCCAGCTCCATCACACAGCATTCTCCAAAACCTTTCTCTCGCTGGGTTGGTCATTTAGAAGTAAGATGAACTGGTGAATCACTGTTCTTTCCCCCATTTCAGGTTCATCAGTGACTCAGGAAAGTGCAGTGTCCTCCATCCTGAAACACTGTCTCATTCCATCCCCTCCAAAAAGCCCTTCACCTGAATCTGTAACAGGTGTTGCAGCAAGACCCTGGAAAACAAGGAACCAGAGGGTAAAATGCCTAAAAACACCCAGCCAAGAGGAGGACAAGCAGTGGACAGGGTGCTGCCAGTCAAGGGCTCATCAGGAAGCTTCAGCCCAGCCTCCATTCAAGGACCTTGCTCTGCGGAGCCAGCACAGTGTGCTGGCTGCCTCTGGATCCCGAGGGCAGGGACAGCCTGTGTGGAGCACCGGCCAGCAAACATCTCTTTCAGGACCAGCAGCTGTTGGATCAAGCACCAGGTACATGTGCAGCCGGCAGCCCTGCCTGCAGCGTGTCTGGGGAAAACAGAAGGGGCTTTGCAGCAGGAGAAACAGCCTCCAGTGTCACCTCTGGAGTCTTCCGCCTCTTCTGTAAAAAGACCTCCTTTTATTTGTGCTGACATTTACCTTTGCTCATCTAAGGCTAAATTAAATATTCTCTCACGTTCGTCACAGCCTGAGCATTGGAAATTTTGTGTTTTCTTGAGTAATAGCCCAGAATTTCCCTGTGTTCTTGCTGCTTGGACATTAGGAAGAAGCTCTTTATTATGAGGCTGGTGGAATGCTGGAACAGATTGCCCAGAGAGTGATTGAGGCCTCATCCCTGGAGACACTGAGGGTCAGGCTTGGTGAGGCTCTGAGCAACCTCCTCTAGTTGCTGATGTCCCTGCTCACTGCAGGGCTGTTGGATTAGATGTCCTTTGGAGGTCGTCATAGACCCAGGGCTCTCTATAATTCCATGGTTCTGTGCTCCGTTCTCATGTTCCCCAGTCAGTGCCAATGTTGCAGAGATCTTGTAGTGGGTGTTTGTTCAAGACCCTCCTCGGATAAACCCCAAGACAAGTTCCTGACATCCCACTTGTTTTTTATTTTCCCTTGAAACTTAGATTACTTCCTGTTAGAAAAAGCTTTGGAAAATAAAGGAGGCATTTGAGAAGTGTCATAACCATGACATGGTTATTTCTGAACCTCTTTAAGATTAACATCGTATGGCTTCTTTGAAGAAATAAAACTGAGGACTTGTGACATGACACATTGATTTTGAAGTTAGGTAGTTGTTGGAGAGCAGAGAGCGTGTGCTTTGTGTGGGAAGCTGTTGTGCCTTGTGCTGCTCCTGGGCCTGGGGGCTCTCAGTTGAGTTTTCAGAGCAAGAGATGGCAGAGCTGGTGGGTATCCAGACGCAGAGTGACATTTCACCCCGGTGTTTCTCTTTTCCTCAGATCCATCACGAGTGAGAGCCCTCCTGGAGAGATGAACCACCAGCAGCCAGCTGTCCACTCACCCACAGAAGCCTCGGAGAAGTTTGGGCTGCTGAGCACCAGTTGGCCCCTGACTGCCAGGGCCGTGCTGCGGTCATTGCCAGGCAGAGCTGCTGCCTCAAGAGCATCTCGCAGCACGAGTCCCCGCTCCTAGAAAGTACACGGGTGGCGGTGTGATTTGGAGCCAGGTTCACAGCACAGCCTTGAAGGACTGATGCTATCTCCTAAAGGCAGAGCTCTGCAAGTAGAGCAGTTCAAACAAATGACGTGATTTGCCTCAATTAAGGCTACAGCTGGTCCAGAAATGCTTTCTTTAAAGAGCACCCGCTGATCAACAGAAGTGCTAATCAAGCTCTTACTACAGAAAAGTGTGGTTATTTTTGTAGCCTTCGTGCCCTAAAACAGAACAAGTCCTAACGTATTTCCTCTCGTCCACACCACACCCTGCTGTGTGAGTCAGGCAGGGACGTGAACCAAGCCGTGGAGCCCACAGCTTGTGGCATGAGCTGGATGAGGTGAGGGACACAGGGCATCCCCTCGCATGCTTAGCCACCTGACCCGGCAGCAGCCCTGCCACGTATCTTCTGCAGTCCTGGACGTTTAACATGCAAAGGACAAAGCTAAGGAAGCTTTGACCAGAGCAGGTAGGGGGGGCTGCATTGCCCAAAGAAGAGCCCAGGAAGGCTGGGTGGTTTCAGAGCTTATTCCTCTCCTGGAGCTCACCCCAGTCACAAGCACCCAAGGTTCTTGTTGCCTGAATCTCTACAGGAACAAATGGCTCAGCTCAATATTCACATTTGGTTGCTCCGTAGCTGCCTGGCAGGATTTCTCTCACTTCCTATGGGTGGATGTTTCATACCCAAGTTTCTTTGGCAGAGCTGTCCCCTGTATGCACCCCCTGTACGAGCCTTTAGAGTCAAACGTCCTACCTCCATTTTTTTGTAGATCAAATAGACTTTCCAACATACGTGACTGGATAATTTTAAGCAATGCTGCAGCAAAGACAAGGCAGGGAAGTGAGGGAACAATCTCTTGTTTTTTCAATAGGGCTTTTGCTTCATATTCGAGTGAGATTCAAACCATCTGTTTGAGTGACCAAAGCCTGTGAGATGCTGATCCGAATGCCTGTGCCTTACAACTTTATTGATGTCACTGTCTGAAACTGAGCAGCAGCATATTTTTGTCCGATTTAAATTACTATGTTGGATATATACTTTTTTTTAATCAGTTGATAAAACAGGAATTACATGATGAGTGCATGATTTGGTTTATGTCTTTTTTTCTACGGGTCAGCTTAATGTAGAGGAGCAGAATGACAGAGAAAGCCCCAAAACTTCCATCTTGTTGTGGTGTTACTTGCACCACTTCCTGCTACAGAATAGTCTGGAGCTTGAAGCCCAGTTTTGGTGAATCCTACAGGAAATCACCCATCAAAAATCATTAAAAACTTTGGCGTGTGATTCTGTTCAATACTACAAATGCAGGCAGGATTTCCCATCAGGTGTCACCCAGCAACCGTGCCTGTGCCTGTCCTTAAATGGGTTCCTAAAATGCACTTGTTGCCAGTGCTGCTGACAGGAGCACCACCAAAAAAAAATAAATCTGCCTTTGTATAAGAAAGATGAAAGTGTCAGCAGAGCTTTCAGAAATGCTTTGAGCCCTCCCCACCTGTCTGAAGCCCACAGCCCTCACTGGCAGTTGGCACTGGTGACAGTCAGACCCTTCTCTGTAGCTGGGGTCCTATCAGAGAGTGATGGGTAGGACTCTCTTCTCCAAATCCTCAGAGCCTCCTTCTCCATCTGCATCTTTGCTTTCAAAGGGACAGGGGGAAAAAAACATAGGTGAGTTTTTGCACGTGGAACTTGCAGTGGCCAGATGGTTCTGCAGGTGCAGAACACTGGGTGTGGACCTGGAAAGTACCCTCACAGGCGCCGGTGAGCTCACCTCATGGCAAACAGCTTCGCTCTGTGTGTGCAGGGTGTAAGGAGCTTCTCTGGTGGGAGACAGGGCTTGGAGAAAAAAGCTCTGCCCTCATGTGTGGGAGGTAAGAGTCACAGAGAGCTTCAGCAAAACTGTTTAACTCGGGGTTTCCTGATTTAACTTCCCTTCAGGTAGCCCAGGGGTAACTCTCAGGGCTCTCAGGCAGCGTGTCACCTTCCAAACAGCCATCCCACCCCTGACTAACAAGCTCTGCCCCACTGAGGGCCTAGCCAAGGCTGTTGCAGTTTCCAGGATGAGCAAAATGAACAGGGCTGTTGGAGATCAGATGTGCATGGCTATGGCAGATCCACAGAAGAAATGATTGCTCTGGTTTTAGCCTCTGCTCAGCCACCTTCCACCTTTTTCATCTAGAAAATGTAAAAGCCAGTCAGGGCTTTAACAGGCTGATTAGGAGAGGCCAAGCTTGATGGGCTACCCGTGAATTCAGTTCTCGTGGCCCAAAAGGGAGTAGGAGTTTCATTGTGGATTTTCTTGCCACTGCTTCCTCTGTTAAAATCCTGCGCTGATCCCTTGAATACGGACAAAGTTACTTAATGAACAAGCTTCTTCCCCTCCCTGCCTTTGCAGACTCTATTGATATTTACCTCAGTAGGATCCTTGCTTCTGGTTTTGGATGTTCATTACCAGGGTCCATCCCCTCGCTCTCAAAACAGGCCAGGAGCTGCTGATGCCTTTTAAGTATCTCGCTGCCTTAATGGGATTTGCTGCCAGCTGCCAAAGGGGTGTTTAATGTGTAAGCAGGAGAGTGGGGTGAGAACTGCTCCCCCCTCACCTGGCAAGAAACCGGCACAGCAGGGGAGAGGCTGGAGCTGGGACCTGTCTCATCAGTACAGGCTGCTACGGGAGGGGTGGTTCCCAGGGGCAGGGTGCAGGGCTCAGAGCAAAGGGATTTGGCCCAAAGCGTTAGTGCAGAAGCACGATCCATCCACGAGGCTTCTCAGCATCACTCAGCCCGTGTCCTGCAAGCAGCTCTGCTGGCGTGGCTGGTGCTGCTCAGCCAGAGCCTTTGCAGATCGCTGGAGAAGAAGCAGGGAGCTGTGTGCCAGCCAGACAGGTATTTCAGTGGCTAGAAGTCCTTCCTCCTGCTGAAAGGAGCGTGTCTGAGACAGCATCCTACCCAAATAAAGGGGCCCTGACAAGCTCAGACAGCTCTTCCTCAGACTTGGATTGTGTCCTGCACCTCCTGGCTCTGCAGAGCCTGGCCTCTTGTGGGGACTTTAGCATCCCATTTGGGAACAGGCTTGCCCAGTGTCCCCATCGCAGCTGTGTGTACAGCCCACCTCCTGCTCATGGCTGTTGTGCTTGTTCCTCTCGTGGAAGCCTTGGGGCTGCCCTGCACTTGAAACAAATACATCTTCACTGCTACGTGAAGAGGAGATACTTTCTTTGTCTGCCGAGGAGGAGAAAGCCCAGGAGATGCTCAAGAGGGAAAGACTCCTACACATCTGCTCTTCAAATCCACACAAACAACAGATCAGCTCAGAGTCATCTCCGGCGTGGTTCCTTGGCTTGCCAGCATGTTCAGAGCCTGATGTGCTTGGGCTCGTTGCCATGGGCAGTGTCTGCACTCATGGTAGGACACAGACAAGTCTGGGATATGATTAGCCACGTGGATCTTGCTCCAGAAGTGCCAGTCTCTCCATTGTTAAAAGAGGGTTTGAGGTGACTTAGATGTGCGCTTGATACCATCCAATGCCAGATGAGATGAATCCTTCCCCACAAGAGCTTTCTTGGTATGCCAGAGTATCCTGGACATGTTTTTATAGGTGGCAGCATCTTGCTTTTCTAGAAGTCCCCTGGGGGATACTGGAAATGGCCTGGCTGAGGCAAAGGACCAGCCTTGAAGAGTAGAGACAACACAGGACCCTGTGACTGCAGGGACAGCCACCTTGTGTCAGTGTACACGGCTCCTTGAACAGGCTGCAAAGCTTTTGGACTTTCCAGGGAGGTGTAGGCAGCGGGGCAGGTAGGGCAGGGTGGCTGTGGGACAGCAAGGAGCAAGGGCTTGTCCCAAACTGAATTCACAGTGCTACCACAGACCGTGAGCTGGTTCTGCAGGTGGAGAGCCAGTGCAGATACTGGGAGGGCCGGTCTGCTGCCCAGTCCCCAGAAGAGGGGGATGTTTACCACCTCTGTCCCAGAGAGGGAGATGCTGACTGGACTTGTAGAAACCAGCTAACTGGGAGTGGACCCAGGTAGTGGAGACCCTGCCTGGGAGGTCTCTTGCTATCACTAGAAGAAAGACAACCTCAGGGTGGCAGCCTTGATCAAGCCTTAGGGTCAGTGGGGTCATTTTGTAGCTCTGCACTGGTTTTCTATGGCCCAAGGACTGGGTCTGAGAGGAGGTGTAGCATGGTCTGACACCAGCAACGAGAGCAGGGGCTGATTCTGACCCATCCCTCAAGGGAGGCATCTGCCACTGGCACCCGGATTCCTGGGTGGAGAGCTGAGTGTCGTTTAGAAAGGTAAAACCTGTGCCTGAGGAAGGGGGTGACCGCATGTGGGTCCAGGCCAGCTGCTGCTTTAGAGTATGAAGAGCAGGAGGAACATCTTGGAATGGACGCTAGAGGGGAGAAGAGAGTTTCACAAATGTCGCTTTTTAAAGTAAAAAGACTCAGGAACCCAACCCAGGCAGCTCCAGAGCGTTTGGGAGGCGTTCGGGTCTCCTGCTGCCTCCCCAGGTGGGGCTTCACAGGAATAGGAAGGAGTTATGATGTTGGCAGGTCTTGTAGGATCAAAGCAACAAATGCCTTTTTTCCCCTGGATGATCACCAACAAATTAATTTTTACATGGGAAAAAAAAAAAAATCGTAAGCTAAAAAACTCTCTTTTTTTCCCTGATTTGTCCCATCCCTTGTATTTTATCCTAGTGTCAGTTTGGGTGGGTTTGAAGAAGTTGACAGATATTACCTTCCCCTTTCAACTGCTATTGCCCCATCCCATCTTTTTTGGATCACAAACAGTCCAGGAGAAGCAGGAATCCAAACACAAAACTTTTCATTAGATTAGTGGAAAACATGGAAAAAAACATGAGGAAAAAGTGGTAACTGCCTTAGGATGAAGCAAGGTTACAAGTGATTTACAGAGGGAGGTGAGGAGGAGGAGGAGGGATCAGCTTTGGAATCGAGCTGGGTTTTACAACCACCTCTTCAGGAGGCATGGCCATTGCTGGGCACCTGCCTTAGGCACACGGCTGGGTGGGCAAAGCCCCCAGAAGTGTAACCCAGCAGGTTGAAGACCAGCCCATGCTGGCAGAGAGCCAAGCTGCTGGCCTCCAGTCTGGACAGCTGCCAGAAACCCCCCCAGTGTCTTGTGGGTGGCTGAGGGTTTGGCTTGAGGCCCCAGCAGAAGGCTTGGGCACTGGTGATAGTGCCAGGTGGAAGGAGCACCCCATCTGTAGGATACGAGGCCAGGCAGGGGAGCAGAGAGGTCCTAACAGTCAGGGTCACTGTTAAGCCCCCAGCAGGACCCTGCCCCAGCCTCCTCATCAGTGTCACCTTAGCCCCTTCTGCCTGGTGGAATGCAAGGGCCAATAGAAGATACGTGGGGTATTTGAGCTGAGTCCAACAGATCCACTCCTCGGTGACTTTCCCCAAGGCGATGTGCTGGCTCACCCGGCAGAGCATGATATGGAGGCTGAATAACTCATCTTGGGCCCCGGACACCCTGCCCTCTACTCTGCCTCAACCTCTTGCTCTCCTTGGAGTCCTGCCCCTTTTCTCTCGGGTCTCTGATGTCCCTGCTCCTACCTTGAAGTTCTCCTGCAAGCAGTATGATCCCTTCACAGAATCACACAATGGGTGAGGTTGGAAGGGACCTCTGGAGCTCCTCTGGTCTAACTCTCCCTGCTCAGGAAGGGCCACCTAGAGCCAACTGCCCAGGACTGCATCCGGATGGCTTTCGAATGTCTTCAAGGATGGAGATTCCACAACCTGCTTGGGTTCAATGTGTGTTTGCAGGGTCACGTTTCTGTAAGTAGGTAGCTCTTGGTGCTTCCCCTTTAGCAGGTCTCACTTCATGGTAGGGCCAGCTGTGTCCCTGTCCTGCCTCTTGCCATGCCCAACTGCACTGAGGTGATTTGAGGAGTGTTGGGCACATGGGATGCCTGCATGGGAACACTGCCAGCCCCAAGCGGGAGCTGACACAGTTGGGCAGGGGTGGCCAGGGCTGCACTGACATGCTGGCATCTGGGAGGGTGACCAAAAGTGCAAGAGGGGGACTTAGGAGGTGTGTGTGACAGCACGTGTGCATCTGCTCCCTGCCAGGTCCCGAGCCCTGATGGGCATGGCTCTGGCATCACTGCCACCCTGCCCTCAGCCAAGGGCAGAGGCCACGGGAGGTCAAAGCAGGAGGTTTGTTCAGGCTGTAGGATCTTCACCGGGCAGCCCTGGACCGCCCCAGCGCCAGCACTGCCAAGCCAGGGACGATGCGGAAACAGCCGAGAGCTGCAAATGCGCTCCTCCTCCCTTTGCAGGTCTTCGCGGGATTCTGTCTCCCACTGGAGCCAGCACGGTCCCCCTGGCAGGCTCTGGAAGAAGGGTTCTGAGAATTCCATCATCCCTGTGTCCTACCCCAGGGCACAGCCCCCACCTGCCCCGCCACAGCATGTCCCTTCCCCCCGGGTCACTGCGGATGCAGGAGGCGAGGACCAAGAAGCTCTGCAAATCTTGGCCTCGCTGCTCCCCTCTCTTAGGAAGTGTCAGTGCCCTGGGGAGCTCCTCCAGGTTCGGCTGTGGTGGCAGGTCACCTCCTCACAGGAAGGCACCAGAAGTCTTTTATTTCTGCCCAGGGAAGCTCTTGAGCAGTCCCAGGGTGTGTGGGGTGAGGGAATAGCCCTCCTGGCAGGGCCAGTGGTTTAGAAAAGCATCAGGCCAGGTTCCCAGCTGGTGCAAACTGGTGTTGCCTCCCTGTTTTTTCACTGGGATCAGCTCATATGCAGAGCTGGTCCTTCACTCTCCAGGCACTGCGCCTGTCTGGGCAAGGATCCCGGGATGCCAGCAGGGCTTGACTGGTTTATTTAACGGGTGCTGGGGCTGTTTCCTGCCACATGCGATTTATTCCCATTCTGGATCATGGAGCTTGAACCATCCTTCCTATTTCCAATGCTTCTGCCATGGCTTCGTTTGCAGCACCATTGCTGCTCAGCAGCTGTACATGCCGCATGTCCACGTGGGGTACCAGAGCTGAGGGACATCGCCCAGGCTCCCATGGGACCAACAGGTGCTCAGCATCCTTCTACATCCATGCCCACCTCTGGGAGGCATTGCTCAATGGCTCCATTCTGGGAATGCTGAGCTTTGGTCCTGGCATGTTGACCCAGTGGGTGCACAGTTCCCCATCTCCTGCTGGGGCACAGATGTTTAACCAGAGCCTCCAGCTTTTTGTGACAGGATCAAGTTGGCTTGATGAGTGACTCAGGGACACCCAGGTGCTGGTCTGAGTGAGCAGGAAGGTGCCAGCTCACCTGCTCTGAGGATATTCATGATGCTGATGGGGAGGAGGCAGCAGCAGACAGAAAATGAACACCGCTCAAAAGCAGGAGAAAGGTGACTGTAAGTGAGCATAAAACTATCTCTGCAGAGTAAATCCTAACCCGGTCACCCCTCACCCCTGCTCCAGCATCATCTCCAGCTGTAGCCAGCAGCAGATACCTGGGGAACAGCTTGGGTGTAAATAGAATCACAGAACCATAGCACGGTTTGGGTTGGAAGGGACATTTCAAGCTCATCTAGTCCAACCCCACTGCAACTAGAGCAGGGTGCTCTGAGCCCCAGCCAACCTCACCTGCAATGGTTCCAGGGATGGGGCATTAACCACCAATTTGGGCAACCTGGGCCAGGGTCTCACCACCCTTAGCATCAAAAATTTCTTCCTTCTCTCCAGTCTAAATCTCCCTCTTCCAGTTTAAAACCATCACCCCTTGTCCTGTCCCATCAGGCCCTGCTCAAAAGTTTCTCCCCATCTTTTGTAGGCCCCTTGAAGTCCTGAAAGGCCCCCAGAAGGTCTCCCCGGAGCCTTCTCTTCTCCAGGCTGAACATCCCCAGCTCTCCCAGCCTGGCCTCACAGCAGAGGGGTTCCAGCCCTCCCAGCACTGCTGGGGCTCCTCTGGCCCTGCTCCAGCAGGTCCCTGACTCTCCTGTGCTGGGGACTCCAGAGCTGG
>JANHFX010153589.1:0-13066 GCA_027560015.1 Chloroceryle amazona
GAAACTGCAGGTTTAATTTTCCCAATCATTAGCATTGCCTGAGAAAGCCCAGTAAAAACATTCCCAGACATGGCCCAGCTGCAGCATGAGCTCACCTAGGCAGTAAATCACTACTTTTTAATAATTTGGGAATTACCCACCATCACCTATAGTTTTCATCATGAAAAAGACACACACAAATACTGAAGGATTATAGTCAGCACCTATTCCACCTGGAATAATATCTTGTCACACATACTGAGCTACACAGAAATACATTTATTCTTGTAAAGGAGGACTACAGAGAATCACACAGAATCACAGGATTGCTATGGTTGTAAATCTTTAGATTCTTCTCTGGGAAGACTAGCTTACCAAGGAGACACAGCCATCTGTCTCTTCCTGACAGATCCCAATATTTCCCAAATTATATTCAGTCAGTTTTCCCGACTTTCAAAGACATATAACTCCTTCCTCTCTTGTTTGGGAGAGAAACTTGGCTGAAACAAGATGGAACACAGATTGGGAAACACTCTACATAGAACTACATGATTGTGTAGATGGGAATGTTCTTCAGCTAATACAAAGTGCACACTAAAATGAAACATAGAATCATATAATAGTTTGGGTTGAAAGGGACCTTAAAGATCATCTAGTTACAACCCCACTGCCATGGGCAGGGACACTTCCCAATAGACCAGGTTGCTCAAAGCCCCATCATATATCAGTCTCATTAATCATTTAATTAGGAAGTAATATTATGAAAGTGCAGATACATGAATATCTTTTTTTTTTTTTTTTAACCTTGGCTGTATTTATATAACAGTTACTATCAAAGGCATCATGATTTTCAATGCAGTCTTAAAAACAAAGCACCATTTTTCAAATACAAAGAAAGTTCAGGGTTGGGAGAAAAAAAAAAAAAAAAAAAGAAATAAAAAAGGAAGAAGAAAAGATCAATGACAGTAGAATCCGTCCTTCTCTAGCTTTATGCCTAAAAGTGGCTTTTCAGCCACTTTTTTTTTGTATTGCAGAGCCTTCATTATGAATGTTAGAGGAATCTGGATTTGATGACTACTGAATGCAGGCAGTGCAGCGGCAACAGGAAACCAGAAGGGGTTTTGAGGCCCAGACTACATATAACAATGAACCACCACCACAAATGGACCCATTAGGAAGCTGCACATGACAATTCAATGAAAATATTTCAATCTCCAGAGTCTAAAAAATACATCTATCCATTTCTCCTGCACTATAGTTCTGAACTCCTGCCAATTAAGAGAGATGTCATATTTACTAAGCTTGTTTTTCCCTAGATTTAACATAGACAAATGTTGAAAATATTTGGCAATGAACAAATGTACCAAAATCCAGCTTTCTTTTACCTTTTTATTTACAATTCACATTTGAAACAGCTGATGAGACATATTGTGTGAAGTCAATGACACAAGGTAACATTAAAGATGCACTTTCAAAGCGAACTATGAGGAGCTGACATATTTAATATTAATGTAGTTTGTGCATGAATCTCTCAGAGCCTTGTGTGGATGTTTACCCGTGTGCCTGGAATGATTAATTCCAATGAAGAAGTCCCTAAAGTACGATTTACAATGCAGACATGAACATACACAGCCAGATGCTGCACTTTGCAAGGGAAAGAGGGTTCTTAAGATAAAAGTTTCACTATGTGTTTCCCATTCTCTTTGTTACTCTTTGTTTTCCATAAAACACGTCCCTATCTGCAGATCCAACTTGAAGAACTGGACAGAATTAGGTAAAAAACAAACCAACCAACCAACCAACCAAAAGTTCAAATCACATAGTGTTTAAGCAACCTTTTTTTCCGTCTTTATCTTCAAATATAGCATAATTTTATTTTGGTACCTAGTAACTTGCTTATAAACATACTTCTATTTTAAACAGAAACAGTATCTAATCATTAATAATAGGCTATCTCTGTCTAGAACAAAGCCTGTAGAGGGAATAATGATTTGGCCAACCAGCTAGCCATGAAGAACTGTTGAAGATTGCCAAATCCAAGTGAAACTGGGGGGAAAGGTGATTCTGGCAGGGAGAGATTGCGACCACTGCCCCCACTCATGTACCACTGACCCCAATTATATTACCTCCTCAAAAGAACGAGGAAATGAATATTAAAGAATTGGACAAATCATGCATGATTTACATAGTAAGCAATGATATTTTAAATATCACATAGGTAAATAAAATGCATATGTATTACAAAGATTAATATAATTAAAACTTCCTGTGTATAAAGCTGACGGCTTCAGGTGTTGGGTCTGCTGGTTTTGACCCAGTAGTCATGATTTCTTTTTCATGAGAATAAAGAAAATACCTCCACCTTGTAAGTGTGATTGACAGTTGCACATTGAATGACAGACCAAGTTTAGGGTAAGCAGAATTTGAAGCTGTTTTCCACTTTATGCTCAAGGTCATTACTTGTAACATTGTAATAATTCTAAAGCCTTATAATTAAATCTGCAATATATTTGCTACCAATGTAAACCAGTATAAATTGTTAGCATAATATTGAAACCTATCTCATTCCATTTCATATTTTTTATCAATCATTTGCTTTTTCAAAGTGATAATGCACTTAACAATCAAAAGATACTCGGGGTTCTTCATTAATGTAGTATTTCTGAAGTGTTGCAATTAAATGCACAGGGGAATTCTAAGGATGGGTATTTCTAAAGACATTAGCTAGAAGTAGAGAGGGAACTCCTAAGCAAAGTAAATGCAGTGAGCCAATGTGACGTAGGATCAGAAGATTTTGTATGTCGTTGGTGGTCAGAGACAGATATATGAACAAAGGCTCAGTTAAATTTGTAGTGCTTCTACAAGACTGATAGTCTGTATGAAAGATACTATACAGCAGGAATACCAGTGCGCAGGGACAAAGGGACATTTTACTACTCCTGATCCATATCTTCGAGTGCTACATGTATAAGGACAACTTGGCAAGAGACCTTGTAACTCATGTATCCTTATCTGAACTACCTTCATTATAATACTGAAAATCACACCCACAGGTCAGAAAGACCTTTACCCAAGTGAAGACCATCCCCCTGCACATGTGCTGTAGGAAGTAGACTGTCACAGCAGAAATTACAATGATATGTAAGCGTGTGACCAATTATTTTACAGGGGAGGGTTCTATGTGATTTTTTGTGTATAAATGTAGCACAAATTATGTTGTCAGGTGTGCTTGATTTGCAGGAAACCACCAAGGATACAGGTTTGTGCAACCCTGAAATAAATAAGCAATGCTTCTGAGTGTGTCAGGATTAGTTTGTTTGAACACCAGTAATGAATCTATTCTTCAGACAATAAATGGACAGCTGTTCCAAACAGTTAGACCCAGCAGGGAAGGAAACTCAGCAAAAGGGAATTTCCCTTCCATAGTATAATGACATTATGACAGATATATATATTATAATGAGAGATTTTAAAGACACTATTCAGCTTGTGTATGCAGCTTGTGTATAGCTATCCCTTGATTTTTCAATATACAGCCTATGTTATCCCAAATATGGGTCCTTTACCTGGTGTGCAAACAACCAATCAACTCAGAGAGTCAAGATATTTGTTTTCCAGAAATAATGAATGAAATATCTGTTTTCCAGAAAAGGGTGAGCAATAATAGTTTGCAAAACTAACACACCTCTTCAGAGAAGTTGTAGGATTTTATACAGCTTGCAACAAAGAAAAATTCCCCAATTCTTGTTCATTGGTCAGCTTTTGGTCATCTAACTATGCCTTTCTGTGAATGCTCCAATTAGTAGATAGTTCATTATGCAGAGGTGGTATTGCATTAACGTGTTAGGTGTCCACCTAAGGGTGTAATTTTTACTATGCTAATTACTCTTGGGCTACTTAGGTTACCTTCAGGCGATCTCACTTCCCCATTTCCCAACACCCTAGTCAGGAGGAATTTAGCCCACCCTGAGTTATCTTGCGTTCTCTCATTGTGATGCTTTACTTTGAAAACTACAATTTGCACTACACTTGGATGATTTAAAAAAAAAATAATTCTAATTTTAAAGCCAATTTGGAGGCTTTTTGCTGCTTATATCACTTATCATCTTTGAAAATCCTATGTGCTGTGTCTTTTTATAGACATATATATATAGTTTTTGTTTCTTTGGGGTTTTTTGTTTGGTTGGCCATTGAAGATAAGATCTTGACCCACGTGGTCCCACATGGTCCCTCAGCTTTATACTGAATATGGCATACATTGGATGGAATCCCTCACTGATCAGTTTAGGGTCACCTATCCTGGCCGCAACTGCTTGCAGGTGTGGCCTGTTACTTTCTGCACCCCCACAAGATTTAGCAGTGACATTGGTCTACACATCAATCCTTGGTAGTAACTCTAAACATCTTTGGTTAATAACTCATCCTTGGTTAATAACTCTAAACATAGTGTTATTACTGCTAGAAGCAGACACTGTTTGAGAAAACAGGCTGTTAACTATGGAAAGTGCAGTTAGTTAGAAGTACTGAGCTGAAAAATAAAACCACTGAACATAATTAGTTCTGTTCTAACTCAAACCATGACATACATACATGGGACATACTTACTGTTCTGGATTTTGCAAAGCTGATAACCTCTGGAGATTACAGGCTAAGAAACTGGACACATTTTTGTGCTGGGTTTGGCTAGGATAGGGTTAATTTTCACCAGGATCTGGGAAAATTACCAAACTAGGTAATGAGCTATTCAATACCATACTGATGCCTGCTATATAAGGGAAGAAGGTGGGCCTGCAAAACCCCAGGCTTTGATGGATGGAGCAGGATTGAGTCAGGGCTGTTTGTAGGGGTACTACATCACTCATTTTGTGTGTTGTTTCACTGCTATTGCTGTTGTTGTTTCTTCTTCTGCGTTGTTGTGTTAAATTTTCCATTGTTGTGTTAAATTCTCCATATCTCAACCCACAGGGTTTTGTATTTTCCTATCTCTTCTTCTTCTCATTTTGGGGGTGGTGGGGTGGCAGTGAGCAAGTGGCTACATGGTGCTAAAGTCCCAGCTACTAAACCATGACAATTATTAATAAAGGTGGTGAATACAGTGACAATGCTTGCAGGATTACCAGGTAAGGAAGTTCCCCCTAGATGACCTGACATGCACATAAACCTTAGCTTTTGGGAGAGTCTGGCTCTACAGAGAGCTGCCTCTCCAGTGGGGGAAAAAAAATAATAAAAAAAAAAGGCTAGTGGAAAGAGGGTATTTTGCTACAAGTTCAGCCCTTAACTAGTTGCCAAAATTCAACATTTAGAGGACATGGAAGCAAAACAGACATTACCCAGCTACTGGCCTTTCTTCTCTGCTACAATAATTTCTCCTCTCACAAAAGTTTCTTCTTTTCAGAATAGAACAGAATAGACTGATTCAGCCAGTGCATGTTTGGTTGCAATTATTGCTCCAGAGTAAAATGATTTTCCTTATAGCCGAGTAAGTAAGCACTCTGAGGAACTGAATCAATGTCTTTTCCGTGTAGTCTTGTTTCAGTTATGCAATAGGTAGGCATGGTACCTACTCTTATCTGTTCTGCATGGTATTTTTTTAATGTGCTTATCACTGTGTTTGCTGAACACTTCCTAGATTTTTATTTTTTTTCTCTCAGCTGCTCTGTAGGAACATAAATGCCTGTACTGTATTTTTGGTTTAGGAGAAGATATGCTTTGATTTTTTTTTTCTTGACTCTGGATGTGTTATGTATTTAACACGTATTTTGTCAAACAGAAATGACATAAAAAACCAAAAGCATTGCCCTTTCCTTGAAGTAGGAGATGACAGTAATATTACTGAGATTATAATTTATTATTTTTGTACGCAAGCAAGCAAAAATAAATAAGCCTTCTGATCTTCCCTGCCTTATTGACACTTTTTGGTTCACCTGTCATACAGACAACCAGCACTTTGTTTTTCAGCACATGTATTGCATCTTGAAAAACAAACAAACAAAAAGGCAAAAAACACAAAACAACCCAAAAGATCATATATCTCTCACTCATCCCAGAATACTGTATCACCAGATGGTAATGGCAACAAAACTTCCTCTTCTAGTAGATTCATACTGAGAAGTACTTATCCTTAGAAGTTTCAGGCATTTATTTTCTGGCATTTTTTTCTAATGTAACAGGGAATGTAACTGGAAAAGTTAAACAGCTGTCAGCAAAAACTTGCTATTGTTTATGACATAAACGTTCACCAGAATGGTTACATAATGCCATATCTCCAAGTATTGACATAGAGAACAAGTTAAAAAAGCCCCAAAGCAGGCAAGTGCAGATTTACAAAGTTAGGCAACTATAAGGAGTCTGGGGACCATGGCAACCAGAAGATCACCAAGAACAGAATATTGCAATTAATTTTAGTCAACTATTATTAGCATTAGCTTCAAGCATTGTCTCTACAGGGTTTGGGTAGGATTTATAGCAGAATGGAAGGTTGATCAAAGACTTAGTGACTGATGTCAAGATGTACCTTTAGTTACCTTAAGCTGATTATATTATACTACTAAAACACACATCTCTAAGAGGGAAGTCCCATGTAAATGTGGGACCAGCTAGTAAAATGAGCTGGATAGGAGCCAATACATATGCAAATAGCCTTCTGTATTAAAGTCATAGTTAACCAATCAGGTATCACAGTGTGATTTTTTTCTTAGTTACCTCCTTGTATATAAGTACTTCTTGTATATGGGTACTTGTGGGTTCTAATTGACAAGAAGCTGAAGATGAGACAGCTGTGTGCTCAGGTGGACAACAAAGCCAGTGGTATTTTGGCTTGTATTAAAGCAGCAGAAGTAGAGAGGTGATTGTCCTCCTCTACTCAGCTCTGGTGAGGCCATGCCTTGAGTATTGTGTCCAGTTTTGGGCACCTCAATACAAGAGAGATACCGAGGTGCTAGAGCGGGTGCAGAGGAGGGCAACGAAGATGATGAAAGGCCTGGAGAATAAATCATATGAAGAGCAATTGAAGGAGTTGGGACTGTTTAGTCTGAGGAAGAAGAGGATGAGGGGAGACCTCATCATTCTCTACAACTACCTGAAAGGACATTGTAGGGAGGTTGGTGCTGTTCTCTTCTCACAGGTAATTAGCGATAGAACAACAGTTGGACTTCATGATCCCAAGGGTCTTTTCCAACCTGAATGATTCTATGATTCTATTATAAGACTCTTCGTGATTCCTGGGGGTGTGCTAGCTTTATAAATTAGCGCCTAGAACCCTTTTCTGTGCCAAACTGCAATAAAGCAAACAGCTCTGTGTGTTGATTGGTATCTTGCACAGTGACTGAAGAAACTAGATCTGGGACAACAGTGTAAAATCATATATTTAACCAATCATATAGATCATACATTTAATAACTAAATATAGTTGATATTTGTAGTTGATTGTAAGCAGATACCTTCCAGCACTGTGTATGTAACAGGAGCAGAAGTTACTTCAGTGACACTGGCAATAATCTTAAACTAAAATTTAATTAATTAATGTTATTTTCTCTTAATTTCTCCTGCATTGTTTTTGCATGAGTCTTCTGGAAGACAGAGTAGACAGAAAATACCACCTAAAGACTGAAGACCTAAAGACAAAAAAAAAACAAAAACAAAAACAACAAACCCACAAAAATTACAAGAATTAAAAAGAAAATATAAGAAAATGAAAACAGCTGTGCATTGTTCTAACTATTTTATCTCCAAAAAATGGCCAGGTACTATTCACTCTTAGAGAATTGTGGACTCTGTGAGCAGAAGGAGCTCTTACCCCATCACAAACTGGATGTGTGTCTTCAACCAGAATTGCACAAGCCCGGGGGCTATACTGGATATCAGTGAAGTTTTGATTATCATGGATTGGGATGACTGTGAAGGAAGACAAGGGATTCAACAAATCACTTCTATTTAAAACAAATGGTCCTTAAAACAGAGAACTGAAGAATAGTGATTAGAGGTGGGCCTTAGATCTTCCAAAGGAAAATTATCAATATCATTGTTATCTGCCCAGATATGCTTAGGAATTTATCTAGGCCTTTTGATAGCCATTAGTGTGCATAACAAGGAGACTATGCTCAGAAATAGTATTTTAACTGATTTTAAATACACCCTCTCCTTTGTTTCATTTTCAGTACATCTGAACACCTGAGATATTTTGGTCATAGGTTTTGTTATTTAATTCAAAAGTGTGATTCCTGTGCTGTATTTCACAACATGAAATAATTTTCATTTTATTTTAGAAGATGTAAAAATGTTATCAGAAAATGACATAATATCATCTTTTCTGCCTTGCTTTTCAATCATGTGTCATTTAGAAGGTATTTACTTGAAGCTATTATTTATTTACTTGAAGCTGTTTCAGGAAAGACATTTGTAGAAAAGTTTCTGTTCTATTACTTTGCACATAATCTGCTCTAAAAATTAAACAATTTATAACAAATATAGTATTGAACAAACTTACTTAAGGAATCAGTCTTCTTAAACCATAAAATCATAGAATCATTTAATGTTACGTGTTGGAAAGTACCTCCAGAGATCATCATCAAGTCCAATCCCACTGCCAAAGCAGGCTCACCCAGGGCATGCCACACAGGAACACATCCGGGCGGGTTTTGAAAATCTCTTGAGAAGGAGACTCCACAACCTCTCTGAGCAGCCTCTTCCAATGTTCTGTCACACTCACAGTAAAGAAGTTCCTCGTCATGTTGAGAAATATTAGCACAAAAAGTACCATTATGAAGCTTAATGTATTTCATAAAGCTGATTTCCCATTCAACTTAATTCCTCATTAAACTGTCTATTGAAATGGATGACTTTCTACAACTTCATGTGACATCTGTGATACTGCCATCCACAGGCTGCACCAAATTTCACAGAAGTCAACAGGGTATCCACTATTTGCCTAAGTTTTGAATCATGCCTATAAAGTGAAGGAAGCAGACAGCACAAGCAATTTGCCTTGTTTCCCATTACTGCTTCCTTTCTTTTTGCTACACAGTTTAGAGCTGTGGGAGGGTGTCAGGGAGGGGGTCAGGAGCCTGGCAAAGTACAGTACAGCATGTACAATAGGTGGAATTATATCCCCCATGCATCCATCACTGCAATAAATAATGCCTTTCTAATGCTAAACTGAGTTTTGGAGAGTTCTTCATTCACCAGAGTACCTGGAACCCATCCAAGCTCATAACCCCCGCTTTACATACACAGGCATTAATTTATCCAGAAAGATTATACATATTCATTCTATTTCCGGGAACTAATTATCCTATATGCATAGTTATTATGTGGCCCGGATCTCCAAGGGGCTTCCCTGGGGTGGGTTTTGGTGTCCTCTGGTAGTCCGTAGTGGCTGAGAGATGTCTTTTAGTGACTTTCCCATGAACTTTGAAGCTTTTTTCCATATAAAGTCATATTTTAGCCCAGTTCTCTATTTGTAGAATCCTTCTCAACTAGCTGCTAATCTATGCTAATCTCCAGTCACAGTTGATGTCCTTATCTGAGGCCCCATACAACATTTGCCTCCTCCAGGATGTGCTAGTACCCTTGCTTGCATCCTCCTGCCTGAGGTCCCTTACATTTCTGTCCCTGATAGATAACAGTACCAATAAAGTGGTAAATATTTTTTTTTTTAATTGCATACCCAAATGTTGAATTTTAAAAATTCTTATTCTGCATTATTGCAGGAATCTACTTATCACAACTAGCAAAGCCCATTTTACTTGTCCTAATATCATAGCTTGAAACCTTAAAGATGGGAAAAAATCTGAATATCAGCTACAGAATGCATTCAGCAGGACATGAATTCCTCTCCTCCTTAATGCTGCTTTATGTAGAGGAGAAAATTACTTACAGAAGAGAAAAATTGTTGTCAAAGCTGTATATCGTTATTTGTCTAGTTTGAATTTTGTCTCCAACAGCCAAAATGTTAATTTTACCCTATGCTTCACTTCTCTGGACCGAAGGTAGTTCTATTCTTACTTTTCTAAGGCATCCTGAAGGAATTGGCTAATACTGCCATATCAGAATATGAGATCAAAAAATACTGCTGTTGTGTACACACTAGAATTGTTGCTAAGGTTTACTTTCACTGTGACCAGGGGAGATATGCCTCTTTAAAACTATAGCTTGCCTTTCTTTCTGACACTGGGATACAGACTAACAAAGGAGAGTATATATTAGTTTCCTCAAATGATCCTCAGTAGCTATGAAAAGCAATTTTCTTTTAATGACCTAAACCCAGTTGTTGTGACCATATTTTTTGTATTTAACAATAACAACTAAAAATCAGAATCAAGTTCCTTAGAGATTTTAAAATCAGTAGTATTGAGATCATACTGTATTTGAAACACATTCTATATTTATCTTTTTTTTTTTTTTTTTCATTTGTTAAGCACTGGGCACTGATCCTGTTGCATGTTACTATAACTTGGTGAACAGTAGGTGAAGCTAAACAAATTTCACCATCCTAGCTTCTGGCTTGAAACCAGGAAGTTCAAAAGGGTTCTTTTTTTAATAAGATGTTTGTTTTTTCCCCAGCCAGTCAGATATACCTCATTGTTGAAGTGTATGCAAAGTGCAGGTAAAGCACAAGGGTTTAAGACATTTGCCATTACCAGAGTTTCATAATTTCTATGGTGCTTACAAATGTGACAGCTAGAATCAAATGCCAGGGAATCTTGTATTGAAACTCTAGCCAGATACAGTGGAAAATATCTTATGGAATAGCCAGATACTTAGGCATCCTAAATGGACACCATAAAAATCAGGTCAACCAAAAATCCCCCCGCTCAACCTTACTTCAAACTTTGGATAGGGAGTTCTTTAGCCCTATAACAAAACACTAATCGTGGTATTTTTAAAAACAGCAGTGCTGTAAACACAACTGAAAAATGAGCTGAAAACATATACAGACGTCTTCAAAGTATCTGATCCTACTCTTCATGGATAGAGAAAAATTAGTTGTCTCAAAGAGTGAAGAAAGCATTTGGAAGGGACAGATCACACAAACATCACTTATAGACAATGCAGAACACATTTGCAACTGTCACTCCTTAAATGAACATTTCATTAGCAGGTATAATGTTAGAAAGAGACACATATGTAGCATGAAATGTAAATGTGTAATATTTTATCTCACACTATGCCTGAGAAATCCTTCCAGAGAAGTTTGGGAAAAAGCCCAGTAAATGAAACATAGCTTGATGTCTGTATAATGTACAATTCAAGGAAGGAGAAGTCAATCACCAAATACTGCAATGGTATAAAACCAGATAGAACATCCTGTAACTTCAACATGCAATCACAGGTAACCATAGCATGAGCAACAAAGAAACAGAATCAATTAGTTTGGAAAAGACATTTAGGACCAAGTCCAGCCATTAACCTAACACTGTCAAGTCCA
Organism: Chloroceryle amazona; assembly: GCA_027560015.1. NCBI lineage: Eukaryota > Metazoa > Chordata > Aves > Coraciiformes > Cerylidae > Chloroceryle > Chloroceryle amazona. The sequence goes on from JANHFX010153589.1 coordinate 11,405, forward strand.
CCACTAAAGCATATCTCTAAGCATAAAACCTACAAATCTTTTAAATACTTCCAGGGATGGTGAGTCCACCAATTCCTTAGGCAGCCTGTTCCAATGCTTTACAACGCTTTGGGTGAAGAAAATTTTCCTTATGTTGAATCTAAACCTCCCCTGGTACAACTTGAGGACATTTCCCCGTCCTATCAGCCGTGACTTGTGAGAAGAGACCAACACCCACCTCTCTGCAATCTCCTTTCAGGTATCTGTAGAGAGCAATAAAGTGACACCTCAGTCTCCTTTTCTGCAGGCTAAACAACCCCTTTTCCCTCAGCTGGTCCTCATAATACTTGTACTGTAGGCCATTCAACCAGCTTCATTGTCCTTCTTTGGACACATTCCAGCACCTCAATATTTTTCTTGTAGTGAGTGGCCCAAAACTGGATACAGTATTCAAGGTGCTATCTCACCAGTGCAAAGTACACAGGGATAATCACTTCATTTCTCTTCTGGCCACACTATTTCTGATACAGGACAGGATACCATTGGCCTTCTTGGCCACCTGGGTACACTTCTGTCTCATATTCTGTTGGCTGTCGACCAACACACCCAAGTCTTTTTCCACCTGGCAGCTTTCCAGTCACTCTTCCGCAAGCCTGTGATCCTTTTACAGGTCCAAAATCCAACTTACCCACAGTTTTCATGGTTCCTTTTAACTTCTATTCAAAAATTTTCCACTTTGAAAATTTTGACCAATGCACACAACAAATAATACAAAATTGCATATATTCAGGAGACACAGTCATTCCAATATTCTGTACAGACAAGCTCATATTACACAGGCAGCATAACAGTGAAAGAAAAGAAACTTAGACTAGTTCTTAACAAGTCTAATAATGTATAAGCAAGGAAAGATGACTTAAAACTTTAAAGAACTTTCTGCCATAATAAAAAGAGAGATAAGTTCTATTGCTTGCTTCCTGTCAGAGGACAAAATAACCATGGTCCAAGCCAGTCTCCTGTATACCTTACTTTAGAGATCCATGTGCTTACATCAGGCATATATTTAACTTAAAACCGGTCGAAAATAACATAAAATGAATGCAAACTTCTTAGTTTTTGGGTTTTTTTTGACTTGGCTTCCTTAGGCCTTTATCTAAAATGAGCTTATAATCATCCCTTGAATTGCCAATGAGTGTCAGCTACTGAAAAAACGAGTCTAAGTGGACTGGGTGCCAGATGTTGGAGTTAGACGAAAGGTGTGAGTGCTCCTGGCCTGTGCTGAAGCAAGTGGGGTTGTCTCAGTGTAAGCGACTGGAATGAGCAATGGGGTTGGAATAGTGCATCCCAAAAATCAGCTACTGGGGACAATGGCATGAGTGAGGGGCTTAGTGCTGGCAGCTGGATGGGGGAAAAGTGCCTGTATCCTCCCCAAACCCAGTGTGCATGGGTGTGCATACGTTTTCACCAGCAAAATTCAAGTTGGACCTGCCAGCACATCAGGGACTCCTGGGACAGGCAAAGGGGCATGGGGTCAGGGCAGAGGGGCCACGCCACTTCCCTGGGGATCTGCAGACACATCTGTGCTTGTGAGCCTGGAGAATGTCCCATGTTTGCTGGACTCCTGGATTCATCAACAGGTACTTATGTTGTTAGAAGAAAGCTTCTTAAAAAAAATAAGTATCT
>JANHFX010153590.1:0-13047 GCA_027560015.1 Chloroceryle amazona
TCCCTCCTTGGACTTTAGAGGGAGAATAAACAGCCATTTGACACCTGAAAGCTCTTCAAACAGCCAAGGTCACAGCATCTTAATTGCACCCCAAGAATCCAAGGTTGTGACTCCTTCAGTCAAACATGATCGTTTCTCATATTGTGAGATGAATCATAACTCAAACTCCACCATCTTTCACAATCTAGGGAAAGGAGATGGCTGCTTGGCATGTTTCAACCCACTGCCCTGCACAGACAGAGGTCCCTGAGTCACTCTGCTTAGCAGATGATTTTCCCTTTCCCCTCCAGTTGCCATTACACTGAACCCTCACTGCCAGATGCTGGAGAACCAGGTGGAAGGAGCTCAAGTGGTGGGGAGCAACAATCCTGCTGCCACAAGCACTCTTCACCATCTCTGTCCTGGTTGGGAAGGAAGGTTTTGCAGTTGGCAAACACTGCTGGGAGTTGGAGCAGGAGCAGGACTGGGTATTGGGGATAGTGAGGAAGAAAGAGGTACAGACAGAGAAAGGAAAGATTATCAATTTTTCCTGCTACAGTGAAAAAAAAGTTATGTCTTCTCCCACAGAGCTCTTTGATTTCTGTGTTTCTTTTGATGTTTCAACAGCTTTTGTTAACAGCATGTCTTCTTCTCTGAGTGCCTGAAGGTCTAAAGTAACTTCCCAAGCACAGGCATTTGCTGGATTGCAAACCACCTTGAATTAGATACACGAGCCTTTTTTCTGCTTGTCAGTCCAGGTAGAACTAATACTCAAAGGTGGTTGCAAATGAAACCTCCAGTGCTTTATTTGAGTTTCATTACATTTTGCACATCAACTCCAGCTTGTTTAGAGACCTAATGAACTGAAAAGACCCAAGTTAAATGTGTGTGGAAAAAAAACTGCATTGGAGAATGGAGAAAAAGCATCCGCCTACATGCCTGGAAGTCTCACCAAGCATGAAAGTGTTACACAAAACCTTTAAATAAGTTGTAAACTAATCTGAAGACCATCTGCACATTCTTTTTATTCTGTTTTCATTTTCTGTTCTCACATCCATCTTGGTTAAAATTTGTCAGGCTGGGAGATGAGTAAATATTTGTTTCCTGTCACTGAACCATTTGTTGTGAAAGAATGTTCAGAGCCACTTGTGTCAAGTTCCAGTTGGATATTGTACTGGGTTTGCACAGTAAGGTTTTGGTAGCTGGAGGTGGAGAGGCTGCAGGGATGGCCTCGCTGAGAAGAGAGGGCTCTGGGATCCAGGGCAGAGAGTCTCCTGCAGGCCATGGAAATTTTGGAAGATTCCATAATGGAGCCAATATCTCCCTGCAGTCTCTGGGGTCATCACATTGGAGCAGGTAATCACACAAGAGCGCATTCTGAACCGTGTCCTGGAGCAGATGGAGATTCCCTGAAGGAGCTGCAGTCCATGGAAAGACCAACCTGGAGCAGGTTCTCCTGACAGCAAGTGCAGCCAGCCCAATGGGATTCAGGTGTCTATTAGATGTGTGAGGAGATCAGATTAGGAAAACAGGACCTGCCTTTCATAAACCCCTGCTGACTGTGACTGAATCTTTGGTTGTCCTGTATGTGTCTTGTGAGGATGCTCAGGATGATCTGCTGCAAAACCTTCCCCAGCAGGTCAGGCTGACAGGCCTGTAGTTCTCTGCATCCTCCTTCCAGCCCTTCTTGTAGATGGGTGTCACCTTTGGTGACCTCCAGTCTACCTGGACCTCCCTGGTTAGCCAGGACTGCATATAAAAGTTCACAAACTCTCTTTTTCTTCCTGAGTTCCAGTCAAAGGTCCCAGTTCAAGCTGGTCTCCTCCCTGTTGGCTTGTCTTTTTTCACATGGGGATGGGCTGCTCCTGTGCCTTGAAGAAAGCCCAGCCTTCCTGGACTCTCTGCCCCAATCATTTTCCCAGCAGTGCAGAATTGCTCCTCCTACTTCACTGGTAACTTGAGTCATCTTGCTCCTTCCTGTATTTTTTAAAAAATCTTTTGCCAAGACACTGCTTCCAACAGGTAAGAGCACAGCATTTTCTTAATACTATAAAGGATGCGCAATGAAAATAGCAAAAGAATATATTTTACACATTTTCCAGGCAAGTATATTCTATTCATTACTTCACAGGTGATATCTGAGGATTAATGAATGAGAAGAAGGAATGAAGTGGAGGATATAGCATTAGTAAGGACAGAGCATTTTAATAACTAAACCTCTGGGAATTTATGTATATTAATTAAAACTCTGGAAATTTATTTAGTTAATCCATTACTGTTATGCACTTTGTGCTGTAGTTTTAATTATTTTATCTCACTGAACCAATACTTTGTGGATATATAAAGTTCTTCCAGGTTGGTTGCTTAAAACTGTAATAACATCTGCTTTGGAATGGTCTATGGAAGATCTATTAAAATGATCTCTGTAATGTGGTGTCAAGATTTAGCTTAGCAGGTAATTAAGTGTTGCAGAAGAGAGCACAAACAAATACAAATCAGTGACAGCCAGATAAACGTTTTGCTGTTTTCATGGTGCACTTCCCAGGTGCTTTCTTGCACCATTAACAGTGCCTCCACTTTTATCACCCTGCTTAACACACTTTTTCTGCCCTTCAGCAGTTTGCCAACTAAGAGAGGACAAGAGTACAAGTTCGGGTAGATTGCAGGTGTCAGATAAGGCAGCCACAGAGACAGGGCATGGGTGTGCTGACTGATTTAGCCAGGCTGTGTGAGGAACTGCTGAAGCCTGAAGAGGCCGTCTGGTGGGAATCACAACTGACAGGGCACAGATGAGCTGCAGTGGTGCACCTCTGTGGAATACAATGTAGACATCAGTGCTTATGGGACCCTGGCAATGTTTCCAAGGAAGCTGCTGGAGAAACAGAACAGGCAGATGCTCCTATTCCCTCTCATGGGTATCCTGGACTTCTGGCCTGCCATCCAAATCAGTATGAATTCAGATGTTCCTGTGCCCAAGGACTCGAACTGTCAGGCAACAGGATTGGGCAGCTGTTCCTTCAGAGAAAGGAGCCAGGAGCTGTGGATGACCCCTCAGTGTGACACGGTCTCACAGGATCTGGACACAGCAGGCAGCGCCAGGTGCTGCCTTTGTGTATTGGACAGGACACATTTCTTTCTGCTTCATTCCTCTTGGGAATTCTTTATCATTTTCACAGGGCACCAGCTATTTCCAGGGGGAATAGAAACAACTGGACTTGACGCATATGATGGTTTTGATGGATTTATTGAATAAGTGCTCAAAAAGGAAGCTTGTACTTTGCTGTCTGAGTCTGTTCTTCTCTCTTCTAACATATATTTTACTTGGAGAATGGTACACAGGTAAGAACCTCCCTATGATATCCAGCCAGCCAGTAACCCTGAGGTATTGCGCCTGCACTCACTGTCTAGTCCCTAAAGGAACAAATGCACTGTAGAGCGTATGTGGTGCCTGTCAGCTCCAAGCCCAGCTGTGGGATAACATCAGCCATCCTGGCAATGCTCACACCCCCACTCCTGCCCTGCAGTGCTATCTACAGCAGGGAAGAAACACAGGTGGATTATCTTAGTGCTGACAAGAGAGGGGCGTGTTCAGTCTCTCCTGGGTCATAGAGCCTGAGCCTGTGGAGAGTAAGAGCCTGGGCAGGTTGCTTTGCACCTTGTAAATCTACGGAGGGTGTAGATCATTGCAATGATCTTTGCTCCTGATGTGTGTTGTCTTGCACCTAGCTCAGTGAGCTTTGTTTGCAGTCCTCCCACCAATGAACCTATTGTCTCTCTGAATAAGTCACTGCCCACAATGTCTATGAGTGTGATCTGTGAGTGTGAAACACAACTGACATATAAAAAGCCATGAAATCTGGTAATGGTAAAGCCTGTCTGTGCCTGGAAGAGGTGGTAGCAATGACTCATCGTGTCCTCACTATGGTCAGGGACTATGAAACTGTAAACTAGAGCTCAGCTTTCTGCTTTGGGTTCAGCTGACTCGTGTGGCTTTCTTCCCTCTATGGAAAGGTGACACTCGTGCAGAAAACCAACACATTTCCTCCCACCTCTTCCTTACAGGTGAAGTGTCCATCACAGTCAGTGTGGAGCCGCCAGTTGTCCTTGTTGGGGAGCAAGTGACTCTGTCATGCCATCTGGATGACAGTGTCCCCTCCAATGCAAGTGTGCTTTGGTACAAAGAGGGAAAGGGGAATGATGTGCCACTGTGCTCTTCCAGCAGCCTGGGCGGGGTGGTGGAGCAGTGTCAGGGTGAAGAAGAGGGAAGGACTGTGGGACACTGGCAGGGAAGAGCACTTCTTCTGGTTATCCGTCAAGCGCAAGTAGCTGATGATGGGACCTATGTTTGTGCAGTGAATGGCAGCAATATAACACAGGAGGCTACTGCTGATCTTGGTGTTGCAGGTAAGCAGGGAGATTTTCACAGTGAAATGTGACCTGCAATGACCATGCTGAGTTCAGTTCCCATTGTGACTCTGTGGCTCTGCCTTTTCCTTGCTGGACAGATGAGACCTTGTCATGGTTTAACCCCAGCAGGCAGATCAGCATCACATCCAGCTTGTTCACTCCCTGACTGGGTGGGATGGGGGGAGGATTCCACAGGTCGATGCTGTGTGTGAAGGCTCTTTTCATTTGTTTCTCTTGGATTTATCACGTGCTTGGATGACTTGGTGCCTCCTGTTTTGGTGTTGGACAAGACATGGGACAATTCCTTGCTCTTCCTCCTCTCTACACTGTTCCTTTTTTATGGACCTATATCATAATCCCCTCAGTCATGTAGAGAGTGCTCATCTGTTTTGCAAACTCCCAAATGCTTTTCCAGGCCATTGATCGTCCTGATTCACTGGGGTTCACTCTGTCCCCATGGTAAGATGCTCTAGTGCTCACCATTGTTGGAGTCCAGGTAAACGATCCCTCTGGTCTGACCAGGTGTGTTTGCTTTTATGAGCTATGCATTTCTAGAGCAACATACTGAGGCGGCTTTCTGAGATTGGTTGCTTTATTTTGTTGTTGTTGCAGTTGTTTTGCAGCAACTTTAACTCCAGTTCACTCTCATTGACTAATTTTGTTGCAGCAATCGGGCATAAGCCAACTGTATCCAGGGAAGTGCAAGAGGACAGAATGTGTCGCTACACGTGCGAGTCAAAACAATGGTACCCAGAGCCTGAAGTCATTTGGACGAACTATGGAGGAGACAAAATCTATGCGGAGGCCAAAACCGATGTAGCCTGGAGTGTGAGAGACCATTTCAGAGTGCAAAGCATCATCACAGTGCCTTGTGACAGTGTGGATGTGGTGTGTGTAGTCAAACCCAATATACCCAAACTCAACATATCCAAACTCAACATATCAGGTAGATCCCATTTTTAGACCTGCAGCTCTTTTGTTGAGATCCCTCTGTTACTGCTAGAAGAGCTGAAATGGGTCAGGTCTCTGCACCTCCCCTCAAGCCTCAAACACCCTGAAGAACCTTACCCTTCAGGAGAAATCTAGCAATCTAGAAATGTAGTTGGGTGAAGGAGGTCTGGGATGGCCTTGTGGCATCTTCAGGGGAACACCACAAAATGATGACTCAAGAAAGTTCTGAGAGTGACTTTCTCACTGCTCTGCCTCTTTGGGCCAAGTTCAGCAACAACTCAAGGAGCTCAGAGCTTTCCTCAGTCTGAACCTGAGTACTACTATCTCTTTAGCATCACTTCTGGTTTTCACTTTCTCATCTTCAGTGACGAGCTGTGTCCCTTGCAGTTTGGGAAGTGCTTCTCTTGCACAACCCTGCCCATTTTCACCTCTTTCAGCAGTTTCACTCTTACACCTGGAAAGCTGATGGGACATCAGGCTGGACATTAGGAAAAACCTCTTCACTGAAAGGGATGTTAAGCCTTGGAAAAGGCTGCCCAGGGAGGTGGTGGAGTACCTATCCCTGCGGGGATTTAAAAGGCATGTGGATGAAGTGCCAAGGGACATGGTTTAGCGGTGGGATTGGCAGTATTAGGTTCATGGTTGGACTTGATGAGCTTAAAGGCCTTTTCCAACCAAAACCCTTCTACGGTTCTATGATTCTATGACTCTTTCAAGTGTGCAATTATTAAAAATGAAATGTTCAAAAACCAGATTAGAGATGAAACAACAGAGTGCAGGTGTTGTGCTCGATCTCTTTGGTGGCACACTTGGTGTTTCTTTCTGTGTTGTGCCCGATGTGATGGTGCTAAACTGACTCTGTTACAGGTTCCATGAATGAAGTGACTGTACCACAGTCAGACACTTGTACATACAAGGGCAGAATAAGCGGTCCCTATGTAAAGCCCAGAGTGATGTGGGTTAATCCACAAAGAGAAGATCTATCTTCACTGGCCCAGACAAGCAATCTACAGGAGATGAAGAATATTTTTGCAATAGAAAGCTCCATTGAGCTACCCTGTGGACAACCACCACCTTCTTTTGTGGCCACAGAGTGGGAATACAGTCCACAGAGTGCACAACTCTCAGGTATGCAGCAATTAAGAAGACTTGTATCATGTACTTGGGCATTCTCCAAGCAAGCAAAGACACTTTCTCTTCACTTGGATACTGCATCATCCCCTGTCCTGGAGAAGGCTGGGCCTGATGCTGTGAATTCCTTCACTCGGTCTCCCACAACTCTCAAGAGTTGAATTCACTGGGCATGTCTTGAAAATTTGCAATCAGCCCAAGCCAACCGAGGCGAGAGTCTGAGACAAAAAGTCCGGGATTGCAAGTGTAATTCTTTTGTTCATGAGCATGAGATGACCCAGCCAATCTGAGCAACCCGAATGTGGTTTGACAGGTGGTTCTTATACTTTTCAGGCACTCATCTACAACATGATTTGACTCTTCACTACTTAACACCTCCCCACACACACTGGTTGCAAAGCAATAATTCCATGGTGTCACCACCCACCTGCTTATTTACTGATCTAGATGTCTCTGGAGTGAGACTGGTTACAATTGCTCATCTATGACACCAGATGATGGGAGGGTTTCACCGACATGTGAGAGAGGCTGGGATGATGGTGGCATCTCTGTAGTCCAGCGAAATCCTTTATTCTCTCTGACAGCTTTAATATTCTGAGGAAGCAACATCCTTCTCTCCAGTCAGGGCTGTTCTTGTCTACTGTCCAACACTTTTGAGACAGTGAGTCAGTAATCATGGCATCCCACCATCAGGAGTGTGGCTGAAATGAGAAGAGAATCTGCTGGCCCCAGGAAACTCAGGAAAGCAGCAGGCTCAGCGCTTAGGGATCTCAGTGCTCACCAGCCTATCTCCCAGCATGAATCTCAATTTTTCAATGCTGGCAGAGAAGTTTTTCTGTCCGATCTTCAGACCGGCAGCTGCAACAATTTGTACCAGCGTGGAAAGACTTAACCATTAGGTTACTGGAGGGTTACTGTGCCTGAAAGGTGGTGTTGAGCAGCAAGGACAAGGCTGAGATTTCCTCTAAAATTTCTTCTCAATGAAAGTTTCCAAGGTCAACTTGGCTTAAGCTAAAGAATTTTTATGGTATCAAATATAAAAATATAGCTCGATTCATAGAGTGTGGCCTCAAATAACAATAGAGACCAATTGCAAGGACTGAAATAATAAAAAGAATTCCCAAGGAAAAAAAATATAAAATCATACTTGCCAGTTAACCTCAAATATGTTTTTCAGTATATGTATGTGGAAATTCTTGTAGACAAGGCAGTGAACCTAAAATGCAACCATTAGTGCCTCCTTTCAGCTTTCTTTAGGACTTTTTGTGTTCCTCAGCACTTTTTCAGGTGATATTGCTGCTAAACATGTACAAATACTGTAGATTATGTGGCCGGGTCACACTTTGTGTGTTCTAGACTGGCAAACATTGTTTGGTTGCTTTTTCATTGTTTTGGTTTGGTTTCCTTTTTTTCCCATTTTTCAGAAAAGTTGGCCTGGATTGTCTGCCTCCTTCTCCTCATTATTTTAACAGGTAAGGTATTTCCTCACACCAGGGATCACATTAAAAAGTTGTTCTTGGCAGTAAAGAAGAATAAACCTCATAGGCAGTTATGGGCTGGCTTTTGACTCTTCATCTGCTGTGGAAAGTCACCCAGTAGCTGCTGTGGGGTTACTATTGGTGGTGTCTCTGCCTTATAGCACACCTTCAGAGGCAGATAGGTAAGTGTGGATATTTGGCTTTGGTGTCCTTGCCCACCCATGGTGCGAACTCATTAGTGAAGAGTTGACTGGGCCAGGGTGGTCCTGCTGCTGTGGTCCTTGGCATCTCTGTTGCCCCAGCGTGCACTCAGAAGGGTTGGTGGGATGATATCCTTACTGGGGGGCCCTGTTGCTGACTGGTGTCCATTGTGAAGGCTCTTTGTTCTTTGCAATTCAGTCAAGGGGGGAGTGGTGGACCAAGAGCAGAATCCACCATTGGGGAAAGGCAACCCGGTCCCCTGGGAAATAGGAACCTGCCAAGCTGAATTCCCTGTGTGAACCAGAAAGAAGGGTCAGGGATGTTGTGGTGGAGCTGGTCCAGTTTCTGGCTTGCCAGGTGCTGGTTGAGAGGAGGTGCCGTGTCCCTCAGCACCTCATAGGCCAATGAGGACATGTGGCTGTGATGCCAGTGGAGGCAGCAACCATGCAGGGTGAGTGTGCCAGGCAGGGCATTGTTGTGTGGTGTAGGGAGTGAGTGGGAGGAGAGTGGGTCTCAACAAATGTGGGTGGTGGGTGCTGCAGTGGCCAGAGATGAGGTAGCCCCTGTGCCCACTGTTGGCAGCACCTGCCTGGACACCCCTGATTGTTCTCCCTTTACGTACCCACCTTGTGCAGAGAAGCTCCAGTTGCAGCTGAAGAGAGCACGCGATGCTGAGAAGGGTGAGTGCGAGCACCACGCTGCCACCACATCTCCATGCCCAAGGGAGCCACATCTGGGGTCAGGTGTTTGTGGAGGTCAAGTCTGCTTTGCTGAAGGCTACCCATGTTGTCCCAGGAAGGGCCATGGTGGGAGTAGTGCTTCATGTGCAGCCAGGGAGGGGACATGGGCTGAGTCTGGCTCCAAAGAGGGCCAGGAGGACAGTGTATGTGCTCTCTGAAAATGGGATGTGCTGTGGTCCTGTCCTCCCATGTCCCTGGTTGAGGACCTGGGGCAAGGCTGCCCTGAAGATGCCAATGGCAATGGCGCTACCAGACATGAGGGCTTTGCTCCTCCTGTCACTCCAACAGTCCCCAGTGGATAGTTTTCCCCAAGTTTCCTTGGAGTTCTTGTGGTGAGCAAGGTACTCATTCTGCCTTTCTTTTCTTACAGAAGCCCGGAAGGAGATTGGTGAGTACTGCTGACTCCCTGGGGTCTCCATGTGCAAGGAGACCATGAGATGTGGTGCAAGGGTGGGAGAGGGAAGGACAAGTCACCCCTGCTCGCATGAGATAGCCAGGAGAACCAGCAGTGTGAGCGTGACTGGTGTCATCAACGTTGAGACACAAGTGGGTTGGAGGCAACTTTTCCCTGCTCTCTCTGTGTTCATCCACCAAAGGTCCCAGGGAAAAGGACCTCCAAAGGCAACCATGGCCCTTGAAAATGGTAAGATATGGGGTTGCTATGGCAGGTGGCTGGTGGTGTCCAGGCTGCTGGAGGTTTGTTGTAGGCAAGAGCATGGAGCTAGGATATGTAGAGGGGAGGGTGTGGTGTGGAAAGCCTGGGTCCTGGGAGGGACCTGTGTGTTTTGTGATTCATGACAAAAATCCCAGGCACAGTCAAGTGATGAGTAGCTCCCATGAGAGTGAACCATCCACCACAGCAGAGGAGTTTTTCATCCCTTCCTGGGGTGGACAGTCCCAGAGTGGACTGGCTTGCAAGAACCTTGTGGGTCTTGCCCTGACTTTTGTGTTCCACTTCTGGGACAATGGCGACTTGGCAGATGAACTGCATGCAAGGAATGGTGAATCTTTCTGCTTGCTCAAAAGCCCCATCCCTGGGGAAAGGGAACGCGGTTCCCTGGGAAGCAGGAACCTGACAGGATGGATTCCCTGTGTGAGCTGGAAAGAAGTCAGAGATTGTGGTGTGGCTGTTCCAGTTTGGCTTGATGAGTACTGGTCAAATGGACATGTTGTGTCCCTCAGCACCTCACAGGCCAACAAGGACATGTGGCTATGATGCCAGTGGAGGTATTCTGTGTCCATGGCAGCACATCATGGAATACAGTGCCAGGGTGGGACCATGGCGAGCAATTTACCACTAACCCCACATTGTGTGAAATATTCACCATGCCAGAGGAGGTTTTTGTCCCTCCGTGGGGTGAACAATACCAGAATGGACAGGCCCTTGGAGGTGGATTAAATGTAGATGATCAGGGTTATTGTCCTTGCCTCCCTGTGGTGTGAGCTCAGTAATGGAGAGTTGATTTTGCCACAGTTTTCCTGTTCCTGGAGCCCTTGCCTCCTCTCCTCGGCTAGTGTTCATTCAAAAGGGCTGGGGGAATATTCTTGTGGTGGGGATGTTCCCATGTTCTTTTGAGGTCAGGGTGTTAAGCAAGCTGTTCCCCATCTCTTTGTGCAGAGAACCCAAAGAAGGAGAGTTGTGAGTGTCACCGTCTCCCTGGAAGCCACGTGTGCCGGCTAATAGTGAGGTTTAGGGGTCTTCATAAGGTGTTGCTTATGGTGTTCTGACTGGTGAGGGCTTTAGTGTTGGTAGGAGAATGAGGGAAGGGTATGTTGAGGGAAGGCTGTGATGTGGCTGGTGGGGCTGGAGAGCCTAGGCCACCAAGCAGGGGCTTGGTGGGAAAGTAGATGTGTATTGAAGAGAACCCTGCCAGAGTCAGAAACACGTGAGATGGAGCTCCAAGGCACATGAGTCATTCCCCATGGCTGTTTTTTTTGTAGCTTTCCTGGGCAGAAAGTGGAAGGGAGGAAGGGAGGAAGGGAGGAAGGGAGGGAAGCAAGGCAAGGCAAGGCAAGGCAAGGCAGGAGATGCTGGTGTGGCAGGGGAATTTCATCTTCATTGAGGGCAGAGGTCTCCTGGGGTGAGGTCTTTCATGTCAACGTGGTTGTTCTTATGTAGCTGTTGTTCTGCTGTGAGACATGAGCTCCTTTGAGGTTCCTAGGGAAAGGGCTTGGCCTGTGCTCATACCTGCATCAGTCCATGAATGCTGTCAGCTTCTTGGGAGGATCCCAACTCCAACAAATACCTTCTCCTGGGCTTTATGAAATGCATACCCCATGAATTTTTGTCTTCCCTTTGGAGAACAGCTGCAAAAGAAGTTAGAAAAACAAGAAGAGAAGATGAGTGCTGCCTGTGTGTGGGAGGTCGTTTCAAGAGAAGATCCTAATTCCAGAGAAGACCTTCCCTGGAGATTCAGTCAACTTATCCCCCACCACCTCTAACAACCTTTCTCCTTCCCTTTGCAGGACAAATGCAAGAGGAGATGGAGAAAATCCTCAAGAAGATAGGTGAGTGCTCCCTGATGTTTGGGAGGCCACTTGTCCTGAGGGTGCAAGGAGGGAATGGGAGGGGGGAGCTCTCCATATGCCTGGGCCCAGCCCTCCTCCCTGCTAGCCCCTCAGAGAGCCCATAGGGTCTGAAGAGAGGCAGAGCAGAGGAGCTTTCTTGGCTGGATGGATAATCCTGTGCTCAGGGTCTTAGAGAACAGGGAGTGGTCCAGTCTGACTGAGTTGCAGGTGACATGTCCATGAGCAATGTCTGATGTTCTTCTCAGGCCAAAGCAAGCCCAGTCCGGGCAACCTCCATAGAGTCTTTTAATCCCAACCCACAGGTCAGGCCAAATGGTGTCTCTGCCTCTCTCTGCTCAACAGCAGAAGGGAGGGAAATGCAGAGGGAAATGTTGGACTCGTGTCCTGCCTTAATCTCCACAGCTCTGTTTCATGGCAATGTGTTCCTGCCACACCTCTGTGTCCACCCACACCTCCCCATGCTTCTCACCATTGTCTGGGGAAATGCCCCCACTTAGAGGTACACATTGCTTCATGATTGTGGCCCTTATCTCCACTTGAGCACACAGAAGCCACCTGAGGCATCAGTGGCCAGGCCAGGCAATGCATGACCTCCACCGTCCCACACAGCTGAGGAGCTCTCTGCTAAAGCCTCTCTCCAGCTTCTCCCTGGCTCTTCTGAACCTGGCAACGCACAGCTCAGAACTCTATCCCATGTGTGCCCTTCCCAGCCTCTCTCCATGCATCTGTTACCCACACTTCTAGAAGCTCCTGCAGCATCTTTCCCTGCAGCTCCTGAGATCCCACAATTGGCTCTTCTCCTGAGGAGGCTCCTGGCTCCATGCTGGGCCCATGCCACCGTGTCCCCATGCCTGCCGGTCCCTTTGCCCCCAGTAACATTGAACTCAGGCCAAGCAAAAGCAGCCCTAGACAAGTGCCCAGCCCTGGAGCTTAGGTGGGGTCTGATCCTGTTGATGGCTCTTTGCTAAAAACCTGTCCTCTTCCTTTGTAGCCCAGGAGCAAGAGGAGAAGGGTCAGTGGTGTGTGTTGCCTGGGGTGTTGCTCCTGTGGAGGGAGAGGCTTCTGCCAAGAGGGAAATGTTGTCGTCTTTTCTCATGTATATCTGCCTGAGAGACATGAGTCTGGTGTCTTGTGGTGCTGCAACAGGTGTCCATGTCCCGGCCACACGGTCATGGCCCTCAGGTGTAGCGGGAATCCTAGGAAGGAAGGAAGGAGACACTGTTGTGGAAGTTGAAGTTCTTTTTCATTGTGGGCAGAAGTCTCCTGGTGTAAGGTCTTTTCCATCCACCTGGCTGATCTTGTCAAGTGGCCATTGTTCTGCTATGTGGCACCAGCTTCTTTGAGGTTTCTAGGCAAAGAGATGAGCCTCCACACACACCTGCACTGCTCCATGAATGCTGTCAGCTTCTTGGGAGGATTCCAACTCCAGCAAATACCTTCCCGTGAGCTTCAGGAAATGCATCCCCCACCACCTGTAATGACCTTTCTCCTTCCCTTTGCAGGACAAATGCAAAAGAAGTTAGAAAACCAAGAAGAGAAGACAAGTGAGTGCTGCTCGTGTGTGGGAGGCTGTTTCATGAGAAGATCCTAACTCCAGTGAAGACCTTCCCTGTGGATTCAGTCAACCTATC
>JANHFX010153591.1:0-68398 GCA_027560015.1 Chloroceryle amazona
TCCTTTTTTCCTTTTCCTTTTTTCCTTTTCCTTTTTTCCTTTTCCTTTTTTCCTTTTCCTTTTTTCCTTTTCCTTTTCCTTTTCCTTTTCCTTTTCCTTCCTTCCTTCCTTTGAGATAAATAGTTCAAATGGTATATCAGTTTTGGGGGTATGTGCTGAACTATATCTGTACTTCTCAACAGGTAGACATCAGTGAGTATCACCATGCCAAGGGAGATAAGCTAAGACTAGCTACATGCTGCTATGGAAACAGGTTACAGGCTAAATTTTGGAGCTACATCCAACAGCCTTTGCTGTCTCAAAATTTCTGGCACTGTCGGTGTATATAGCAAAGGCATAGCTACTCTATTGCCTCCCGGAACACACTTCCAGAAAGCAACCTATCTTGCCTGTGCTTAGAGATAGCTGAGTATCTGTGTAGTACATTTGTGCAAGAGAGAAAGGATTTAATCAAAGTAAGATGTCCATTTTTTCTGATAGGTCTGAAATAGGTAGTATTTCAGGTTATGCTGCCTTTTCTGATTATACTGACAGACAATCAAGTAGTTCATATGCCATTTGGAGCTAAGTTAGCCCCAAACTGCTTTTTAGGCTGCTGACATGCTTGAGATCCTGCATACAAAAATTGCAGTTGTCAGTATATGCGTCTTACATGAGGATTTCTGATCATCTTTTCTGTGAGGTTTAAATTTACCTGAAGCCTTTGTATCTGCTGCTTCATTAGCATTCATTTGTAAGCTGTATTATTAACCATCCCTAGGCTTTTCTTCTGAAATTCCTTTTCCCTTCACAATTCAGCAGTTTGCATGCAGACAAATTGATCTTCAGTAACAACATTAAGTAGATATCCAAATTTAAATGTTTAAAAACATGACATAATCCCACTAAATTATTTCATATTCACTTCATTGTTGCATGTGAAAGAAAATAAAGCAGTTTGTAGTATTTATAGAGCAGTTTGTACATATAAAAAATTAATAATGCAAAAACCATTTATTTGTTTGTCTAAATGTTCAGGGAGACTTGTCTTGCTTTCAACTAAACAAAAGCAGACACATTTTGGGCTTTGATCATTCCTTATGGCCAAAAATAGGAAAATGTAAAGACACTGCCTGTTCCACTTGTTGGATAACTGAATTTGTAATATCTTGGAACAATTGCACCAGGCAAAGCAGGCTCTTCTTCAGCTAAAAAAAAAACCACCTCGCTTTATAATATAAAAAGTATATTGATCAAAATTATCCAAGGGATTATGCTTAATTATGCTTGACTTTCTTTAAACTGGAATGACTTCTACTGTTAAGGTTTCACAATATGGTCTTTTAAGAGCATTTTCCATCTTCATGTGCAATGTACAGCAGAGTAACTACATTCCTGGTGAGAAAAAGACACTTCTCCCACAGGTATTATGCCACCATAGCAATTATCCTGAGAAACAGTGGGCTGCAGAGAATTAAACTCTGCTTCTTCCTTATGCAGATTCTGAGCTGCATGTCTGAACCATTTAGAAAAGGCAAATCCTGCCAGGCAGGCAGTCTATTACTCAGTCAGCTGAGTGCATAGGCCAGAGCCAGAGGGCAAACTTTCATTTGACTAGGTCACTTATTTCTTCTTTACCATATGCAGCATTTACACAAGGAAGAGGATTTCTTAAATGACTCACAAATTTCCTAGCTCAATTGTTATGTAAGAGATTTCGATCCATGCTACTCCAGCAGTATTAAATCCATAATTAACTGTAGTAAATGTATAGCTCCAATATCCTGCTGTAAGAGACAAAACTGTTTTGATCGGTGGCTTTGTCTCTCTGTTCAGACATTTCATTTTCTCACTCAAAAAATTAGCTTTTCTAGACTTCTAAATCTATACCAATCTCAAAATGATGTAAAGTTATGCAGATTTGAAGATGTGTTTTCACCCCAAATATCAGACAAACTATATGTCCTTCTTAATTAAGTCCTATCTTGCCCCAGCTCTGCTGAGGGAAAGAAGTTGTCTGTCACTGGAAGTGGTGCATTCTGCATATGTCCCTATGTATGTTTATTCTCTCCTCATGCCCAGATACCAGATGGCTTATGCAACAAGCAATTGAAGAAGTTCAGTAATACTTGTTATGTTTAAAACACACCAAAGACTACAGCAAAAATAAACAGAACGTGCTGTTGAATATTGTTAATGAAGGGAAGTAAATGTATTGCATGTTACAGTGAAATTATTTCCGGATTGTGGTACAAAGTTCTCTGCCTCACAAAATGTAAAATATAAAACAGAAGTTGTCAAAACCCTAACTGAAGTTTATCTACAGGAGGAGATAGTAGTATCTTCCTGTCAATGTACAGTATACTCTTAAAGTAGTATAGGATTGCTTTTACATAATGTTTAAAATAACTGTTAGGAACCTTGGAAAAAATATGTCTGCTATGGACAGATGATGGCTAAACTAAATACATCAAACATAAATATATCTATAATGGATATATTTTTGCCTTCAAGTATATTTCAACTTCTGTGAGAACTTGTTAGTTATCATCTTCAACACCTTCTTCCTGGTATCTTAGATTGGATGTTTTCAGATATAACAGTAGAGGAGTTGTTAAAATTTATTACAGACTATGTCTGCATTGTATCAGAGGTGTGTAAGCAGTATAGAAAAGATGTTCTTCATAGCTGATAATATAGCAGTATCACTATGTGAAGAGAGATAATAAGAACATAGAATTTTTTGTCAAGTTATGATTAATTTCAGTCATCTTGCAATTTTTTTTTCCATAAGTTAATGCACGTAGATACCATTTGAATTTTCTTTTGTAAATGGAAAGAAGCCACTGAGGAACCCAGTAGTAAAGCCTATGTGTGTAGGTAAGTACCTTGCCAAACAGTCGTTGTTAAGGTCTGCAGGCCCTGTCATGAGGTTTGGCTAGCTGAGCAGACAACAAGAAAGTGCTGGACACAACATGAGAAACTGCTGAATGTAAATAACACAACAAGAAGCTCACAGTAGCATCTTGAGAAAGGACAGGATTTCACAAGTGGAAGTGATGTGAGAGACTGCCACACTTCACACAGGGTTTTACAGTGTGAGGAGCATGTTTGTTTCCATGAGTGGACTCCAGACCTGCTCAGCTGGAGAGGGGGAACAAGCCCTGGCTATCCATGCTTACATTTGTTTATGTGTTTATGCGGATGCTGGAAAAGGCACTGCTCTGCCTGTGTTAGTTGGTGTGAGAGGCAAGGTTTGTATGACTCTGTGTGTATCTGCATCTTGCTGCTAGACAGACCTGCAGGTGGGAAGAGCAGCAGCTGCATCCATCAGGCCAGGATACAAGAAACCTCCTGGATCTGAGAGTACACAAGATTCAGCTCTGGCAGGTTGAGAAGGACAAATGCCCCAGGTCCTGAAGTGCACTTGATTCATGACTTAGCAGTCATGAAGTTTAACTTCACTTTCGTGTTCATCTTTACCAGGATTAGCTACAAGAAACAAGAATCAAGAACCACTTGTCACATTGCTGAGGAGTGAATAGATGTGCCTGGAAAGATAGAGATCGCTTCCTGAATACTTAACATTCTGGGGGTAGCTTTACTAACTCTAAAAAAGACTTTTGTGGTTGATTTGATTTATTTATTTTTTTTTTTTTTTTTTTAATTTTTTTCCTGGACAATTCCAATCTGTTCTGAAGGGAAGAGCTGTTTGCCTAAACTACCAGCCTACCAGAAAATATTTAGATGTGGGAGAAGTACAGCAACAGATGTTGCTGTTAATTCTTACTTGAGTAGCTTCTTTGGTACTTAATCATTTATAGGTTGTTTTTTTTTATCTGGGTAACAGATATTTATTGCATTTAGGAGGATCCATCTGCATAGAGAAGGAAACAGTAACAATAAATGTCAGGAAAGTAGTCTACAGGTTTTAGTCAGGTTTGGCTGGTGATCCAAAACTGCCTTCAAAGAAAAGGAGAATGGGACCCAGAAACATGTCAGTGCCCAGATATCTCTTTCGTGATCCCTTTTCACTTATTTTTTAGGATGTTTCACATTTTTCATGCAGGAGCTTGTTACAAACTGATGCCCACGGCAGAAGACTGAGGAAAAGAAATGAGTGTTAAGTACAGAACACACACAGAGTGATTGAAATATTGAAAAGACAAGGTAGCACATTTCTGTCTTGTAGCCAAAGTAGACAGCTGTGGACATAGCAGAAAACACAGACCAAAACAGGAATTAATTTATGCTTTTTTTTTTTTTTTAACTGAGTCACCCCTTTCTATTTCACATACGCTATCTGCTCTTCCACAGTTCACATCACAGGACAAAGATGGGAGGTTACTTAATAGAACTAATTGTAGTTACCTGAATGAAACCCACATTTCCATGTAAGACCAGGTAAGAGAGGTAGGAATTCATTATTAATCAGCTGTGTTGCAGTGACGCTGAGATACACAACTGTTAATATGAAAAAGCACCCCATTTTGGCTTGCTCCTCTCTTCTCCAGCCCCTTAGCAGCAACTGTGCCAAAGGAACAACCAACCTAGTAGATGTAAAATGCTTCATGAAGCCAAAAGTTCAGACCCATGCCACACTGAAGTTGTCAGTGGCTGATCAGGAGCTTACAGATGGTAGGAAATGCACTGCCATGTTTACATCTGTCAAAATCATAAAAGCCCAGCAAACCTAGACGTTTTGCATCATGGAGAGGGTAATGTAGTAAAAATACCAAACAGTTGTTCTTCTCCCCTGCCTCCAGTACTTTTAGGAAAGCATACCCTTCACAACACAGAACTGTCCCTTCTTAAATGTACTTCTTGCCTTCAAAAACCGTTTTTTAATGGCATTTTAACAAGAACATTGTGACACAAGTTCTGAGGGTGTTTTCCTGATCTTGCTGCTTCTCCAGTCAGCAGGGCTGCCTTCTGTGTGGCAGACACAGTGCAGTGGCTGCCAGCATTGCCAGGAGAGTTCCCCTGACAAAAGGACTGAAGCCAGATATGTCCTGAAGCCAGATGTCTCCTGGTAAGACTGGCTATTTCTATGTAATATTTACAGTGGGACTCTTGCAGTCTCTATCTATAAGAAGAAAGAGCGTTGTTTAAATTCCCCACATAGTGCCCAAACTGGGTAACATCTAAAAGCTGCAGTTCAGTGGTGCCCCTTTCCCAAGTAATCATTTATGTCCTATAGGTAAAAATGAAAATAAAAACCTTGAAGGTTGACAAGACCTTGAAAGCTCAAGGATTGTGGTTGGTTCTACCATGATAGCAGAGAAAGATGTTGTGGCAAAGAGGCCTCAGAGAAACAGCTGTGTGCTAAATTAGAAAAATTAGTGACTACTTTGAGTACATACCAACATGTAATCACTCAGGAATTCCTAAGCTACAAGAAATCTCTGAAAATGTAGCTATGAGATTTTGTGAGGTGAATGTGTAAATAAGATCCAGATCTCATTTGATGAAGGCTACCTATACCTTAAAGTTGTCTCACAGGATCTACAGCTATATATAAGGTTTTTTTACTGTTTGCCTAAACTTTTCTGTCCTGCTTTTATTACTACAGCTAATCCATATCTTCATTTCTATCAGCCTGCCACCAGAGTTCCCTAAGTGTATTATTAATTCAGTGCTGAGCTGTGGGAAATAGAAAGATGTAATTGAAAGTTCTGCATCATCTGCTGCAGGAAGCCGAGGTCCTGTGCTTGGTTAATTGTCAAAGTGCTAATTGATAATGGCAATATTGCCTGAGCACAATCCAGTCTATGTGGGGGGGCTCAAAAGTGAAACTGTGTACATCTTGCCTATTAAAATGCATTCTCTTGGGAGAAATATGCTCTTTGTTAAGCTTGCACAAGGGGAAAAAGGAGACTCATAGAAAAGAGACCATTTTCCCTAACATGTAGCAGAAATAGGGAGCTAAAAACTTAAAAACAGTAAAATCCTGGGCTGTTTGCTTTAAAATGAAAAAAAAAAAGATTCTGTTCTCTAAAAACTGCTCATATTGAAGTGAAGTAGGGTATATTTTTTTATGAATTGGTAACATGCAGCACATCCTACTATGAACAGGTAATCTTGTAGCAGGAACATTTAGCTGGATTAAGAAATGCTCTTGTTCATTTGTGGAAATAGGAATGTCACAGCAGGGAGATGGATGTTTCTCAGGTGGAACCTTTCAGGTTTGTGATATTAGAGTCCCAAAGAAAATAATATTTTTCCTTGTAGCAGAAGCACTCAGTGCAAACAAGAGGCTTCTCTTTCACCACTGTCAACCATATCATGGCAACAGCCTTCACTCCCACTTTTCAGGTTTTCAAAAGGTACCCTTATGCCTTGACCTATGATTCCTCTTCTGCAGTGGAGAATTGTGTCGTAAATAGGCACAAAGCTGCTTCATTATCTTCCTTAAAATTCCCCTCCACTGTGTTACTGATAGAAAACCTTGAACAAAATATGCTACTGATATAGAAGGACCATTGTTGTTAATCTTGATCAACAGAATTCCATTTCTTTCTCACCCAGGAATCATTTCTATGTCTAATTAGGAAACTGAAAGTTGAGGTTTTTTTAAATGCCTATGCTTTTTCACTATCAGTATCCACCTGGAATCTTTGTGCCAGTATCTGTTTCTCTAATTTGTGTTTGCACAGCAGCTAGCACATTTGTGAGTTGGTTCTTGACAACAGATTGCATTCATAAAACAATGTACATGTTTCAATAAGAAAATAATAATGTGTCTTCATTTGGGGTCTTGTTTTCACTTTACTAATTGAGACACTTAGTCTTTAAGTGCTTTCCACAGTGCCTTTCATAAAGCTCCAAAATGCTTTATAAACCTGGGAAATATTTTGCCCCTATTTAACGCTAGAAATAAATAGGGAGAAAAAGTTTTTTCTGCATTCAGGAAAATAATAATAAAGGTGGCACTTAAACTCTGCTTTTCTAGCTTTTTGCATTAACCTTTCTACCATAGTGTTACTCTAATGCACAGTACAAGCTCATACAGACCCTTATCTTACAGTTCACACAGCTAATTCTTAGTGATTTTTAATGCCTACAGAATTATCAAAAATCTTTCAGTAAATGTGTCTGGGGTAAAGGAGACATCTATTCTTGAAAAGAAAACACAGGCAGTAAAGATGTTATCTAAACACAGAACAAATTGCTAGGACAGGGTAGGAGCTGAACATGGAGAATGGCAAATAGAAAGGTCCTGCCCTGAAAGGAGCTATGGAAGAAACCTGTAAAAACATGAAGCTTTCAACTTCAGTCAAGTAATCTCCTCTGTTCAGATGAAATTTAACTTAATATAGAGTTCAGTATGTGGTCCTGCTTTAAACTCAAAGTTTTAGAGGGCAATCTAAACAGAAGATACCCATTATGCAACACTTTTTTTAAAATTTTGATTTGTTGTTGTTTTTTGGGGGTTGGGGGGGTGGTGGAGGGGTTGTTTTTGGTTGGTTGGGTTTTTTTTTCCAGAAAATCCCTTGAGGATTTTAATAAAGTGCCTGGACTTATCCAAGAAAATGAGAAGGCAAATATTGAGGAGACTATACTGTCTTGCTGATTTTCCCAACATACTTGTGCTGTGTCAGCCAGTCGAAGGACCCCTCATGTTACTAAGGGTTTGTGCTTTGCACCATAAATGACAACCAGTTTGAAAAGGCCATTCAAGTCCTGAATTAACTCATTCCTGAAGAAGAAAAGGATTTTATTTTTAGGCTTGTTTTTATTTTTTTATTTATTCATTTATTTATATTCCTGCATGATCAGGAATGGCAGATGAGCATTCAGATTACATGACGCCAGTTACCTGTCTAGCAGGAGATATTACTGAGCAAAAAGTGAAACCAGTGAAACAGAGAATGTGCCATGCTGATGGAGCCTCACAATTTCCATCGCCTCTCTCTGATTGGAGCAGTGAGCCCTGAATGGAGTTAAGGAGGAATGCTAAAAGCAATGGCAAAATGGGAGAAGAGTTACCAA
Source organism: Chloroceryle amazona (assembly GCA_027560015.1). Classification (NCBI taxonomy): domain Eukaryota; kingdom Metazoa; phylum Chordata; class Aves; order Coraciiformes; family Cerylidae; genus Chloroceryle; species Chloroceryle amazona. Next base: position 7,972 of record JANHFX010153591.1, read on the forward strand.
GGCTGGGCTGACAAAAAAGAGGAAAATTGCTGCTACAGACTTGCAGTGTTAAAGCTGATTCTGGTGAGCTCTGAGTGCAATGTCTTTATTCAGCTGTGTCAGGAGCAGCACACGCAATAACATTAACGCTCTGAAGTGTCAGCCTTTGATGTTCAGGAGACAGACTCACCTTTCAAGTTGAAGTACAGAACACAGATTTGGTGGTAGAACATGGAAAACTAGCATTCTGAGGGCAGTGATGACAGGTATTAAGCGGCGTGAATGTTGTTTAACAGTCAAAGATCACTCAAACGTTTTGGCTTAAAAGAAGTCTTAGAATGCAGAGTTGATGTAGCATTGATAGTTTTATTTGTATTGATCAGAAGGAAATCTGTCCTCAAAATTATCAACAAACCAGGAATTAAACAATGTCTCAGTATTATAAAACTGGCTGCAAATTTTAATGGAATCTGCTATTTTATATAAGCTATGCACAATAAGAAGGTTTGTTGTAAGAAATTGGGTTTTTATTCCTAAAGATTTTTTTCAGATATGCAATAGTGTGAAGTAATTCCATGGTAATTCCAGGCCATTGAAAGTTTAATTCTATAATACAGGCTTCAGAGAGATTATTTATGCTATGTTATTAGGGTCACCCTAGAATCTTGAATTGTTATATTAGCTTAGCTTTAAAAGTAATTTCCCACTAGCTGCTAGGATCAATTTGAAAGATTCAGTCTTGTTTCTGTGTCTTATTATTTTATGAGCAGTTGAATGTCAAGCATCTCCTGGTGTCACTAACAGGAGCTGCTCCCTTAACTTAGTGAGAAAAGTAATGACCCTGTAAATCAATTTATGGCTGAGTATGTACTGCTGCGTATTCATGCTGCTACCTGATTGATGCTGGTTTTGAAAGTCACTGTAGAAAATACCTCATTGTCAGTATGCATTGACAGGAACGGTTGCCATAAACACAAATACCCCCAAAGGCCCCAGACAGTTTTTCAGAAAGCTGTCCTCATCATTTAAAGGTAAGTTTTTGCAATTTTTATTATGGTGAACAAACAAAATCACATCTTTTAAAGCACTTGAAAGCAACATTGTCTCCAAACTAACATGAAAGCAAGCACAGAGGTAATTTAATGTGTGAAGATATTCAATAGTTAGAAGGTATCAGAAGAGCACATCATCATTTTTTGCGGAACACTCAGCAACAACATTCATAGGACATGGGATTTTTTCCTTTTTTTCCTTCCTGAATTCAGCATTCCTGACATTAAGAATAGTAGACAAGACATTCAGCAGAGGACAAAAGGACAGAAAGTCTATGTAGTGTTTTCCTGAAGCAATAAAAAACAGAGAGGGCTGATAGTAGTCTGAATAGAGTGGTAAAAGTCCTGTTGATGACTGGAAGCCCTGGCATAAATTACCTTGATTCAGAGATCATCAAGGGCTGTAGAAGGGAGATAAAGGAAAGGAAAATGCTTGAGATATTCTTAGGGCTCTCGGCTGTCTGTGGTACCAGAAGACTGTAGAAAAATAGACCTTAATCTGGGATAGAGGAAAGAAGCTTTTATGTCAAGCTATGTTTTGCCCTTTCATGATGGGGAGGGAGGGAGGAGAAAATTGTGTGCTGGACGGACCTTTCTTCTGGGTGATGAACTAGGTCAGAGATTCCAAGAGACTTGCTCAACAAAGGGTCACCAAGGGATGAAATGCCTCAAAGGAGATGACAGGCCAACACAAGCTGCCAAACCTTTAATAAAATGATGGCCCTGGAACAGACACAGAAATACTTCTTGTTTCTGTGTGCATCTGTAGGACGTGCCAGGGAAGACATGAGGACCTGAAATTGGCCATTGACGATCTGATGATGGAGGAGACCTTTCACCAGCAGAGCTTCCACAAGCTGTAGATTCTGTTGAGAGTCATCACAGTGAAAAGGTCTAGGCCACATAGATTTTGGGCTGTATTTCTGGAGGGTGAGTAGTAGGATAGAATCATAGAATGGCTTGGGCCAGAAGGGTCATCCAGTCCGACCCCCCTGCAGTGAGCAGGGACATCCTCAACTAGAGCAGGTTGCTCAAAGCCTCGTTGAGCCTCACCTTGAGTATCTCCAGGGATGGGGCCTCAACTACCTCCCTGGGCAATCTGTTCCAGTGCTCCACCACCCTCATGGTAAAAAACGTGTTTCTAATATCCAATCTATATCTACCCTTCCCTAGTGTAAAACCATTGTCCCTCATCATGTTTAAAAGAGAGTCCATGAGGTATCCTGTAGGTAGCTCATTACTAGTTTGAATGGAAAGCATTACAACACTAGGGGAGACAGGTCAATCTACATGATTCCTGGCCTGCTGGTGGAAGATGGGGTGGCAGATGGGATACATCTGTCCCAAAGGGGGCTCACTGACAGAGCTTTAAACTATATTTGAAGGGGGAAAGGGGAAAAATCTGGCTCACTAGAGACAAGCCTGGGATGTTTGTGGGATGGTATGCCAGCTCCACTGCTATTTCAGGAGTCCTAGAGGACAGTGAGCCATGTGATAGGGAAGATGCAAGGGCCTTCGATTTGCCAGGACTCACAGTAGTGTCTGAGAATGATCAAGCAGGGACTAGACCCTTCCCATGCAAAAAGGTGCACCAACTAAAATGCATCTATGACAATGCACGTAGCATGGGCAATAAGCAGAAAGAGCTTGAAGCTATCGTCCAGCACGAAAACTGTGATGTAATTGCCCTTACGGAAACATGGCGGGATGAATCCCTTAACTGGAGAGCTGTGTTGGATGGCTATGGGCTCTTCAGAAAGGATAGGCACAGAAGGAGAGGCAGTTCTGTGGCCCTGTATGTTAGGGAAGGTCTCAACTGTCTTGAGCATGATGATGATGGTGATGATAGCGTTGAATGCTTATGGGTGAAAATCAGGGGAAAGACTAACAAGGCAGATGTCATGGTAGACCACCCAATCAGGATGAAGAGGTTGACAAAGTGTTTTACAGGTGGCTGGGGGAGGTCTCAGAATTTCTAGCTCTTGTTCTTGGGGACTTCAACTTACCAGATGTCTGTTGGAAATAGAATACAGCATACAGGATGCAGTTCTGGAGATTCTTGGAGTGTGTTTAAGATAACTTCCTATCACAACTGGTGACCAAGACAGCTAGGGAAGGCTTTCTCCTAGACCTGCTGTTTGTGAACAGAGAAAGACTAGTGGGAGATGTGAAGGTTGGTGGTTGTCTTGGGCAAAGCAACCACGAGATGGTAGAGTTTTCAATTCTTAGGGAATTAAGGATAGAGGTCAATAGAACTACCTCCTTGGGCTTTGAGAAGGAAGATTTTGACATGTTTAGGAGATCGGTCAATGGTGTCCCTTGGGAGGTAGCTGTCCCTGTGTACCATAAAATGAGCCACCCACAGGCCACCCACAGTGGCCTGACTAAACAGAGAGCTTTGGGCAGAACTCAGGAAGAAAAGGAAAGTCTGCTGTATATGGAAGAAGGGGCAGGCAACTCAGGAAGAGTACAGGGTTGTTGCAAGGTTATGTAGGGAGAAAATTAGAAAAGCTAAAGCTTGGTTAGTGTTTAATCTGGCCAGCATCATTAAAGATAATACAAAGTGTTTCTATAAATACATTAACAGTAAAAGAACAGCTAAGGAGAATCTCTACCCTCTACTGGACACTGGAGGGAACCTTGTGACTAAGAACAAGGAAAAGGTTGAGCTGCCAAGTGCCCACTTGGCCTCAGTTTTTGTCAGCAATTCCAGGTGCTACCTGAGGGTCCAGCTCCCTGCATGGGAAGATAAGGATGGGGAGCAGAATGCAGGCCCCATAATCAGGGAGGAAATGTTCAGTGACCTGTTGTGCCACATAGATGTGCACAAGTCTATGAGACCAGAGGGGATCCACCCAGGGGAACTAAAGGAGCTGACAGAAGTGCTCACCAAGCCACTCTCCATTACTTATTAACAGTCCTGGCTAACTGGGGAGGTCCCAGTTGACTGGAAGCTAGCATATGTGACACCCGTCTACAAGAAGGGCTGAAAGGATGATCCCGGGAACTACAGACCTGTCAGTCTGACCTTGGTGCCAGGGAAGATTATGGAGCAGGTCATCTTGAGTGCCATGAAATGTCACATACAAGACAACCAGGGGATCAGGCCCAGTCAGCATGGGTTTGTGAAAGGTAAGTCCTGCCTGACTGACCTGATCTCCTACAACAGGGTGACCCTCCTAGTGGATGAGGGAAGAGCTGTGAATGTTGTCTACCTGGAGTTTAGTATAAAGCCTTTGACACTGTCTCCCACAGCATTCTCCTTCAGAAACTTATGGCACAAGGCTTGGATAAATACACTCTACACTGGATAAAAAACTGGCTGGATGGTTGGGCCAAAAGAGTGGTAGTGAACAGAGCTAAATCTGGCTGGCGTCTGGTCACAAATGGTGTTCCTCAGGGTTCAGTACCGGGGCCTGTTCTCTTCAGTATCTTTATTAATAATCTGGATGAGGGGATTGAGAGTACCCCCAGTAAATTTGCAGATGACACCAGGGTAGATGTGTGTGTCGACCTGCTAGAGGGTAAGGAAGCTTTACAGCAGGACCTAGACAAGTTAGATCAGTAGGCCAAGGTTCATTTCGTGGGGTTCAACAAGGCCAAGTGTCGTGTCCTGCACTTGGGTCATAACAACCCTATGGCAAGCTTCAGACTTAGGGATGTGTGGTTGGAAAGCTGCAAGCTGGAAAAGAACCTAGGGGTATTGATCAATAGTTAACTAAATATGAGTCGGCAGTGCATGCAGGTGGCCAAGAAGGCCAATGGCATCCTGGTTTGTATTAGAAACACTGTGGCCACAGGAATAGGGAAGTGATTTGTCCCCCTGTGCTTGGCGCTGGTGAGGTCACACCTTGAATATTCCATTCAGTTCTGGGCCCCTCACTATAAGGACTTAGAAATGCTGGAGTGTGTCCAGAAAAGGGCAATGAGGCCTAGAGCACAAGTCCTGTGAGGAGCAGCTGAAGGTGCTGTGGCTGTTTAGAATGGAGGAGAGGAGGCTGACGGGAGACCTCCTTGCTCTCTACAACTACCTGAAAGGAGGTTGGAGTGAGGAGGAGGACAGACTCTTCTTCCTGATGACATGTGACAGGATCAGAGGGAATGGCTGCAGGCTGCACCAGGGGAGGTTTAGGCTGGATATTAGAAAACATTTCTTCACCAAAAGGATTATCAAACATTGAAATGGTCTGCCCAGGGCAGTGGTGGAGTTGCCATCCCCAGAGGCATTGAAATGGCGTATGGACCTGGTGCTCAGGAACATGGTTTAGTGTTGGGTCAAATGTTGGACTGTATGATCTTGAATGTCTCTTCCAATCATTCTGTGATTCTGTAACGTTTGCTGCTGTTTAGTTGCCAGTTGTAGAGATGGAGAAATAAGAGGAATGAGAAACGCTTCAGAAAATAAGTCTGAAGGCTTGTTTTGCTAAAACCTTCTGGCATAATTCTCATGCCTGGTATTTTGAAATAAGTATATGTATTTTTTTTTCCTAGGAGGGAAGACAGTGAGCAAAAGAAGAGCCTATCACTAATCATTTAACTGTTCACTGAGTTACCACTGACTGGTAGAACAGAACCATCAAGGATCAAGGCACTGGTCTCAGCTATTCTAGGGCTGTGTCTGCTTTCTGTGATTCCTCTCACACCACCCAACACAGCAAGCATATAAGCAACAGTTTTTTGCTCTCCAGAGCAGCAGTCCTTAAGTGTACTCTGGACCTTCAGAGATCTTGCTACAAGAAGATTGAAGAGCAGGTCATGTCCGCTGCTGAACCTGACTCAAACCTGCTGACATAAGAAGGTGAGCCATCCTTCTTCTCACAACAGGATCTTCCTCTTTGGTTGTCCATCCTATGATGGATAAAACAAGATTTTTTCAGATTCCTTATTTCAAGTGACAGGTGTCAATTTAGATCTAATAACCATTGACACCTGAAAAGAATTCAATATAGGAGTCTCAGAAATGCAGTCTAAATTGAGGACTTCACTTGGCTGTGTCACAATTATCTGTATATAGAAGAATTATACTTTTAATGATGTCTCTTATAATCCCAGATGATGTTGTGATAGAACCATAAAGAACCAAAGGAATTTACATTAAATGCATGAAAAGCTGGTTAAATGATACATCTTGGAATATAATTGTGGTATGAGGTACTGAATGTTAAGAGTAGAACAGATAGAAAAAGAAACCTAAAATTATGATATTTTTTGTTCCAAAGAATACTGTTATGGATGCTGATTTATGCACTGGAGTGGAAAAATGTTTTGAGAAGCCATAATCACAGTAGAATTTAATGTGACAAAGAAATGGTGAAAAGTGCTGGAGAAAGTCCATACATTTGGATTTCTTCATATGGGCACCTCATTTGATGAACACTAAAGAGGCCAAATACAAATTATTATATCTAGGAATAAAGATTATAACATGCCCTTGCGACATGAATTACAGTACCTTGCGGGCTTTTAAGATTATGTGAAATGAATTTCTAGTGCACTTATGTTACTAGAATACTTACATAACAGCCCTAAAAATAAAGTCAGGAGACATAAAGAGATGACATTTTCTCTGATTATAGCAATATAAATACCAGCTGTCTTCAGAATGAAAATTGAATATTTTATTTGTTTCATTAAAATGCTTTTCAAGGCATCCAGGAATGCTTTGAAATTTGAAAAACACTTGCCTTTAGAAGCCAAAAATTCAGTGAAGTTGATCATGGCATGCACTAGCTACCTGAAGGAGAGATCTCTGATGATATTTATCTCTTGATAGCAAATCACCTAGCTGAAAGCTGCAGTTAAAGAAATTCAGACTCAAAATAAGGTGCAGATTATCAATGATAGCACTATTTTATTTATCAGCTTATGAAATTACTGTTCATACAATTCTGTCTTGGATCAATAAGAGTAGAAGAATACAGCATAGAAGTGCTATGGTTCAAAACAATATTGAAGAGAATAAAGCTTATTTGAAATGCAAGAGATTTGATGAGAGTGTTTCCATGTTCCTTTTTAGCTTAAAATTTTTCTACTTTATAAAAGGTGGCCAGACTGGCAGCCCTGGAGCATGAACATTTCCCTTTATCTACACAGCAGGTACCACATGATAAGCATCAGTGCACACATTTTCCCTAATAAGCCTGAGTCTTTCCAGTAGGGACCAGTTCTGTGAAAAAGAGGATTATTTCTTGAGAGGTGGCCATCCTGCAGGGGGGCACATAAAGGTGGAGGGATACCTAACAACATCTGGAGTACCCTCTATCTGATAAAAGGAATATTTTTACTAGGATTTAGACAGAGGACCGATTCATGTAGTCACTGATAGTCAACAGATGGTAATTACTACTGGCTACTAAAAGCTAGGTCAGATTTGAATCCACTGACCCAGAACTAAAATGCTCCATATGCCATCACTGTGCTGTCCAGTATGCTCACTAGTCATGACTCTTTCACTGAAATAAGGCCTTTGCCCCCAAGCAGGAAGCTTCAATATTCTCAGATGAAACAACTGCCTTGACATTTCTGTTCTGGCCTTGGTTTTAGTTCATGCTGCATGCCATTTATCACACTTTAGTTTTAACCTTGGAGTGACAAGGGAAAGGAAGACAATTTGTGAAAGAAAGGAAGTCAGATAGTAAAGATTCTCTTAGAAACCCTCCTTAAGTCTCAGTCAGCTCATGAACTAGAAGTTAGGTCGGGCTTTTTTTTTTGTCTTCTCACAGTGCCCTGCAAGGCCTTTTCCGAGGCCTTTTCCAAGGCCTCAGATGTTAACAAATTGCCAGGTTAGCCAACGACAATCTTCTTAGTTAGTACATTTAATTACAAATATTTTGGTTAGTTTAGGCTGAAACTGTTTGGATTTCATCAGTTAGGCAGAATCTGATTCTATCTGGAAATACATTTATTAATGCATGGGTTTTTTCTGTCTTCTCAGGAAACACAAAAAAGATGTCCACAAAAAAAAAAGATATGGACAGGCTGGAGAATGTCTAAAGAAGGGCTGCAAAGATGATTAAAGGACCGGGAAGCTGCCCTATGAGGAAAGGCTGAGGGAATTTGTTTTGTTCAGCCTTGAGAAGAGAAGGCTTAGGGGAGACTTTATCACCACATTCCAGTATTTAAAGTGTGATGGAGAGGCAGATGGAGACTCATTTTTTATAGGGAGTCACATGGAGAAGAGAAGAGTAGTGAGTACAAGTTACTCCTGGTGAGATTCTGATTAGACACAAGAGGAAACTTTTTTGCTAGAAGAACAATCAGCCATTGGAATGGTGCTGGAGTCCCTAACAGTAGATGCTTCTAAGATTCAGGTGGACAGGGTGCTGGGCCATCTTGTCTAGACTGTGATTTTCCCAAGAAAGGTTGGACCAGATGATCCTGGAGGCTTCTTCCAACCTGGTGTTCTATGATTCTGTGAAACTACTCTGAACTAGTATATTATTCATGATGTGTTATATATATGATTAAGAATTTCCCTGGTAGGAGACCACATACCTTTTCCTATGAATGCAGATAGAGGTTTTACTTGGAATCAGATTTGCTGAATGATGACTTTCTGGCAAATATATATTGAACCTTTTCTATTATTGTGTTTCCTCTAGCTATTACTGTTAAGGAAATACCCAAGAATGCATTAGGTATCCTAAGACATTGCTTCTTACTGTGACTGCTGCAGGGGAAGAACTTTCATTTTCACTACTATGACCTCTAAAACTCAGAAAAAAAATTGTTAGCGAGTATTTTACAACAGTGATGCTGTATTTTTTTTGTTTTACTATATGTAAATTGCTGCAGCCATGTGATAATGCTTCCCTGTATCAGTGTGGCAGTTGAATAGCTAATGTGAAATTTCTTATTTTTATTATTTTTTTAACTTAGGAAGCTTATAAAATATCGACTAAAAGGCAAATATGTGTGTTTGGTAGTGAAATAACATAATGCTGTATCAGCAGGTCTTATGTGAAATCCAAACAACTCTTAATCAGTTTCAGATAATTCTAAGACCTGAGAAAGAGCAAGCAAACTGCAAAATTTGCAGCTTTTTATATGAGGAAGTCAGCAGTAAGATACTAAGCCACAGAAATATTAACAAGAAAATGAAAAAAAAACAAAAGAAAAGAAAAATTTTTTCACATGTACTTAACTCTGGACTGCGAGAAGTTGAATAAGGACTTAAAGTTTCCAGCAAAGTGCCATAAAGGGGTATTGTCTGATACCTAAAGCACAAAATTAAAAGCTATTTATGACTGTCTTCCTCAGCCATCAGACTAGAATTATGAAATTCAGTCTCTTCTTGAACATCACCACAAGACCTATGCTACTTGAACTTGTCTTTATTGCTTTTTCCACACAAGAAAACATTATTTACCTACACTGACTACCAGCCAAATTAGACTAGCTGGTTAAAGGATGTATAATTAAGTATTTTTTGGCTGAACAGCTTATGTTTTTTTCAAACTCAAGTGGCTTTTAGTTAATAGCTATTACTTTGGTGAAGATTTACGCTGTCACAGTCCTGTGACATATTGTCCACCTGCTCAATGGTGAAATATCTAGGAAAAAAACATCACCCCACAGACATAAATTAAATACATTTTTGTGGAGGACAGGTCTAAAGTTCATTTCTCTTCTCATTTGACAGTTCCCTTTGTTTTATAATGTTTAGTGCTTCAGAATTTACAACAGGCTGTACTTAGCATGAAAAGGTATTGCTTCTTTTGCTGAAGAAACTCCTGAGTAAGACTGATTTTCATTTGTATGTCTGATTACAATTCTTCGCTGTGGCTTATCACAGGTAGTCTGAATGCACCATCCTAATAACAGCTCAGAGAATATAATTATGTATGATACTATGTTTTTGTGTAAGGTTGGAAGCTGTTGAAATTAAGCATGCTTTTTTAGCAGAGCTATTTGCACCTTCCTTCTGTTAGAAGAGTTGATTCCCATCAATCATTAATCAGCTTCAGTTTTCAGAGAGGTAAGTGCTCCTCCTGCTATCTGTGGCATCACTTTGTATCTTGTTATATGGGGCTAATGTCTCAAGCAAGGCAATTGTCAACAGCCACCACGAGCCAGAAATATTTGACAGCATTAAAATAAAGGGTTTAATTCTTTGAGGGAAGTTTAAACATGCAGTCACTCAGAAAAGAATTGAGTAATTAGAAAAAGTAAAAATAAAACCAAAACCTAACACCCTACATACGACACTGCAAATGACACACAAAAGATTTTACAATAAACAGGAGACTCTTCCACATCTTCTGTCTTTTTTCTTCCTTTCTTTTATTTTTTACAAACGAACATTTTAACTAATGTTAAATCAATTAATAAGAATGTCAAAGTAATTGTTCTCTATCTGTGAGTACCCAAAAGCTAACATAAGCACAAAAGACCTGGCTGTCAATCAACACAACTAAAACACTAATGGATATCATGTCTAATCTTCATGTGCTACAGCTGGGTCAAGTGCATGAGCACAAATTGATGGTTAGGCTAGTGCTAGATTTTCAGACTTCAACTGATGTCTTAATTCTTCATGCAGACTGTGTCTGGAAAGATAATTACTCATTCTCATGTCAGCTCGTTCCAAAGCTGCCATGAATTCTGGGACTGCAAAAAACAGACAGAGAGAAAAGGGAGGGGGACTGGGGCAGGAGGGGGGGGCACAGGCTGCCGTGGCTGTTCTGAAAATGCAAAGGTGCTGAGTTGAAATTGGGCATCCACAATGGAAGAAATATGAACAGAGAATAATTAAAGATGGCATTTTGGGGTTACAACTGTAGAGTGTCTGTTCTAACCAAAATAAAATTAAATTAAAGCTGAAAGAAACAGCTGCACATTAAGTTCTATTTAATACTGATGCTAACTGAAGTATGGATTTGAGTGAGCTTCTTCCTCAAGGTCTTTGCCTTGTATCACTGCCTTATTGCATAACAAAAAAGATTTCTGTTTAGAAAGGTATAGCAATAACTCATGTCTACTTCTTCACTATATTTTGAGAAGGAAAAAAATATTTTTCCCTTTCTAAAGCTTTTTCAATGATGCCAAGATAGTCAGAGAGACTCTGCCAAAAATGTAAGTATAGTCAAAAGAGAAAAATCCTCAGTGTTAAAGTGGGAGAATGAACCTCTATAGTTTACTTACACCTGATACTTTAAGAGTAAAAGGTTATTTAAAAAATGCTTTTAACCAAAGCCATTTTATCAGATACATTGATTTACTCCACTTATATTACCTTGTTATAGAGACACTGATCTCTCATACTTAGTCAGTTGTTAGTACTCCTGATGAAGAACCCTGTCCTGACAGCTTTTCTTATTGGAAACTTGATATACAGGTTGTTACCAAGAAGTATCTTCTCGAGAAGTTACTTGGGTGCTGAGTGGTATATATTTAAACCAGAGATCATTGCTTCTCACAGATCTGCACATCTTGCCCAAAATTAACCAGAAAAACACCTTGTGCTCAGCAGAGTAGAGAAGCTTCCTCTTTACTGCAGCAATAGGGGATGAAATACAGGTCCCACTTCATTTACTTCCAGGCTTCCTGGAACATGGCCCTGCCTGGTGCTACAGGCCGAGCGTTGCCTGATCATCCTGAACTTTTTTTTTCTCCTTTATCTTTCAGGTTTCACAAAGAAGTTCTGAGAATTGTCTGTGTGCAAAAGTGGTAGCATCTGATTCCTTAAGGTAAAAATACCAGGTTCTTAATTTTTATTTAATTTCATTAAGGCTAAACTCTTACCAGACTGACAGAGTGAAGGAGTTTAAGATTTGATAGTTTTCTTTCAAGGATAGAGGGACTTTATGTGTCCCTTCTTTGGGACACCATCTAGAAAGCTGATTTGTTGGTTGGTTGGTTTTGGTTTTGTTTGTTTGGTTGGTTTGGTTTGGTTGTTTGTTGTTTTTATTTGTTTTTTTTTAATGATTCCTATATCTTGTGGAAATATAGCAATTTTTCCTAATGAATTACAGGCAATTTTTTGTTGATGAAATTGTTAGCCTGCATAACAATGTGACCTCTCATTGAAAAGCAATATATTCATGTGAGGCTACAGTGAAAATTTGATATTTTCTGTATAGATTTTTATTTATATTTATTAATTTTGTTGGTTTAGTTGGTATTTTCTATGGCTTTCCCATTCTCCCTGTGTTAGGGATGGTAGGATGGCGAAAGTACAGCTTTGGGTCTGACTTAGATTAATCTTTTACTAGATTAATTGCCTTTGTAATGATGACAACAAAACACTTATTTGTATCTGCAGTAGCAGTTGTGCTTAGATGAGGGTTGCATTTTTATAGCTGGTCTCCTGATCAGTCCCACAACCCATGATTTGCTGTCACACTAGGGAGAGGTGGTAGACTGCACAAATTTGATGGAAAAACACTTGAAATGCTTGTGAGGCAACCCCCAGCACACTCTGAAAGCTAACAAGATTTTGATCCGTAACACCAGGCAAAGCCCAAATGTGCATAGATGAAATGATCATTAGCACCATCTTTCTTGATCTTCAGATCCAATCCTGATGAGCTACATCTCCTACTACTGTGATGTGGTTATTGCTGACATGTCAGCACTTCATGCAATCTAGATAAAGTTGCCAAGTGAGAGACAGAAAGAAGCTCTAGGTCAGTAAAGCACTGGTAATCCATCAGACATCAGAAGGTGGCTGAAGAAAAATATCACACCATCCACATCTAGTTCTATACTAGAAAAAGGAACAATAACAAACAATTATTTCAAATTTAACCTAAAAATATTTGGTTAAAACAGTGGAAATCATCATGAAAAAGTTTGCATTAATCACAGGCCTGCAGATTTTTTCATGAAAGTCAAGTAGACTCTGGACTAAAAATAATTCAGGAATATTGTCCTTAAAAGCACTTCTGGACAACTGTCCCATCTTTGCCTGTTCAACATGACTGTGATAGCACTATGATGATTATTAAGGATGACATTGGCTGAATTTACTGGGACAGTGAGACAGTATCTGGATGTGAACAGACCCTGAGTGGGGGCCTCAGGGTCTACCCAAAGTACATTTCAGTGAAGATGGTACACTGAAAAAAAAAAAAGTATAAGAAGAGATCACAGCATTTTTATTAAGTCCTGTGATTATGAAAATGAACATGCTATTGTGGTAGAGGTTCTGAGCATACATGGAACCACATGCCTGTCTGCAGCTTGACTGGCATGTGAGTATACTTTGCCATTCACAGCTGCTGAAACCAGTGCAAGTTTCCTATAGAAATTAGCTTTGAATATATTTGAAGACCTCCCAAAGCTAAGAAAAAAATGAGGTAATGCGAAGTATTTTTTCCACTTTTGCCTTTTACTTCCTTTGAATTTCATTATTGCATTTTCTAGCACTGTTTAAGCAGTCTTATCAAAATTTTATAAACCAAATAAGTGAAACAATGAGAATTCTCACTTTGATATAGGACTGAGATAGGATAGTCTTCTGATAATAGACATTGGTAGACTAAAACCTATGTGATGATGCTATTTGTGGTGTGGCAAATCCATCCATTTTAGGTAATGGATGGGATCCTGTTCCTTTCTGCCAGTCTGTTAAATTGACTGTCTATATAGACATATGTAGGGGAGTGTTTATAAGCATTTCCTTCACCATTTGGGGGAAAATAATCTGGGTTAGTGCAAAACACTTATTTAAATTGTGAAGACTAAGATGGCTGATTCTGACTGCGGAAATGCAGTAGTATTCAAGCGCAGAGATGCAATCTTCAACAGCAGGCTGGAAGACAACAGCTAGAAGGAATGACGATAATTTATACAATAGAGATTACGTTTTTTTTTATGGAGAGCAGAAATTTCTAACTTTGAATGAAATATTTAGCACAGGCTTTGTCTAGTTTGGGCCACCCCACTATTTATGTTATTATTTGTAATGTTTTATACTTAAACTCTGAGGATGATTGGGCCAATTTTGCTTTATTTCTTTTTTTTTTTAGCTCAAGTCAATAACAATTTCCCAATCCTCATGCTTCCTTTTCTGTCATCTTTCATGAAAAAGCTACATTTTGAATGTCTCTGCTTTGCTGTTTTTAAAGCTAATTAGAATCCTTCAGAAATTGGTTTACAAAGACAGTTCTGTACCCACATACATCTTAGGAGAGGTATTTTGGTTTAGGTGCAACTTCCACTCATGGGATACATAAGAGAAACACGTTGAATAGAAGGGAAGTTGTACTTTAATGAGTCAAATAAAGACTTGCACTATAGGACATTTAGGAACCCTGGAAACCATTATGAGCCATTTCTACCTCCTTTGCCTCAAATTATCATTTTACAGGTAAATGCATTTGAGAGGGACAATGAGGTCAACTAAATGCAAGAAGCTAAAAATCCATCAGTTATGATTCTGACGCTACTTGCAATTTGCTATGTGAAATTCAGTGAGTTATTCATCTGCTCTTAAAATTACTCATCCTTAGCACAGAGATAAGAAAATATATAACATCCAGCTAATGGAAGTATTCTGATATTTAACTAATTGCACAGCTCTTTCATGGGAAAAATTGCTTTTGTATAAAACTGCAAGGCCCTATCTCCACCTAGAATTACTGAGAGACACTTACAGGTTTACTTTCAAGGTAAATCAAACTAATGCAAATCAAACTAAAATATGACTAAGATGCTTCTATTCCAGATAACCTTAAGATTTTGACTATTTTTATATATAGACAAGCTACACAAACATTAATGTCCCATGATCTTTTATTTTAAAATGAGTTTTAGAACAGTAATACATTTGGATGAAGAAACGGCTTATATGTCTCAAATTCGGGTGCAGAATGAAATGGCATTTTTGCATGATAACCTGCAAAGTATTTAGGAAAACAGAACCCACGGGCAGCTCTTCAACCTAGGGTCTTCTGCAGTTTAATAGCAACATCTTCTTCAAAAAGTCATGGTATTCTGGGTAGTCACTGCAACCTCCATATCACAAATAGTGGTGATATTAGAGCACTGAGCCCCAGATTCCCCTATCCACAGTTAACTGCCAAGATGGAATGCTGATACACATTCTGTAGGTGGCCCTGCCTCACTGCAGAAATGACTAGACCAGTCTGACTTGGGATCTTCAAAAAGTAGAAACTAAGGGCTAAAGATTGATGGAGTAGTTAAATACCTACCTGGGTGTTCATGAGTACTAGATCTGGCAATGTTAGAAAGCTCATGATTTTTACACAGAGAGAATTACTCTATCTTCTACAGGCCCATGTCTTGTGTCAGGCTTCCTCTCCTCTTTCCTTCTTCTATGTTTTAGTAATCCCTAAAGCAGGTTATGCACAGCAATTGATGTTGATTAAATTTTTAGATCTTGATTGCTGGGTTTAGGGTACTGCATATAGTGGCTTCATTTTCAGTGGTGCTGTGAAATTTCAGCTCTGCCTACTAAAAAGTAGTTTAAATATGGTTTTGAAAGAGAGAAGTTGTAATTGAAGAGATGTGGCTTTAGGACAAAATTCCTTGGGCACCTACTCTTTTGAAGCATCTTGCAGAATCTTGTGTTTGGTATGAAGACATGTTGCAGTGTGGCACACTGAGGGCTGGGCCTCTTGGGATGTGATTCCCAAGCAACCATTCTGTTGGGCACTGAGCCATCAGGAGCGTGATGACAGGGAACGCTGAAGAGAAGGAATAGCTTTAGCTCAGCATACAGCTGTCATTCGTGGCTTATTTGATAACATGCTTTTACTTTCAGGCAATAACAAAACTGTTTTCATCTGCCGTGCCTACAAGTAACATGTATGAGAACATTTGACATTCCATCTAGCAGGGGATGGTGATAAATATATTAAGCAGTCATTCTACTGAATACTGTGATTCAATGAGCAGTGCAAGAAATTCCCTTTACCCATGGCTCATATTTCATAGACTCTAGTAATTCATTTAGAAACCCAAACTGCATTAATTCAGAACTTACATACATTTCAGAAAGCTCTACTAGAAAGTGCTCCACACTTTTAGTAACTTTGATCTCTGGTCACAGTCTGAAACTTCAAATCCTTCTTTCTGGTCATTGTGCAGGGAGAATTGTACTATGTCAGAAGGAGGTAACTTCTGAATTAACTGTCAATACATTCTCATGAAATTGATTGTAATATTTTGGGCTGTATGATATCAGCTACATGTGGTTGCATTTTGCTATCACTGATTTATGTTACCCTATTTTTTTTTTTTTTTACAGCAGAGTATTTTGAGATTGCAGGTATCATAGGTTGTTAGGGGTTGGAAGGGACCTTGGAGATCTTCAAGTCCAACTCCCTTATGACAAGTGTTACACTATATGAAGTATATATGCCACTATCTGTCTAACAAAAGCTGTTTCTGTGATAAATTGAACATTATATCATATCTCAGGATAGCTAATCTCACTTTCACAATCCACAGTGTTTCAGATTATCATTTATTTATTTTTTAGGTCCTAGGATAGTCTCACATTCTTTGTTAATACTGTAAAGAATATACAGAACATTAATTCAGCTGAAGCATCTCCTATATCTTTATTTTGACACATTATAATTTCAAAGAGGGAAGTTCCCAGGGTATATTGAATGTTTTCTGCTCCTGCACCTTATATTCCTTTGAGAAAACAGCAAATTATGTGGAGTTTAAAATAAATGTAAAAAGACTTTAAATGCTTATTTGCTACAAGATTAAATTTAATTAAAACCTGATATTGTTCTAAGGCCTGTGATTTAAACCAGCTTGGGAATGGGGAGTAATATATTCACAAACACAAATCTTATTATATATTTTAGGTTGTAGAGGCAAATTTGGGTGGCTCAGAGTTGTTCACTGCATTTAGGAACACATTCACAATGAGCCAGCATACTGATTGTATTTGGATGTAGTAGAACCACACGGATGAAACTAGGCTCTGGGGAAAGGAATGAAATGTACCCTATTCAACAGTGCCTGGTGCTGATTTTATGCCATTTTCATAGTTTGGCAGCTGCTTCTGGCCTGCAAGTCCTCAGAGAAGAGTTGTACTGCATGTATGCATATCAATTTCTGTAGGTTTGTGCAGAGGGAAAGGAAAGATATGAGGTGCATTCAAGAGTGCTTTTCCCTCTAAAAGATTTTCCTTAAAATTTAGGAAGTGGAAAAAGGAAATAGTTTACTGGCATGAATTATTATGGCTAGAAGGACCGTTAGCTCTTCATCTCTTGGAAGAATTTCATGGTTGCAGGAGCACAGGGCTCCCACAGAGCAAAGAACAAGAGTGGTACAGCAGCATGAATGGCAGAATAAAAAATAAAATCCTTCTCAGAAAATACCTGCAGGTTCTTTGGTAACACAATGTTCCTTGGTAACACTCAGACCAGTTTCATCTTAGCATATTTTTGAGTCACTTACTGTTTTCATCTGTCTGGACCTAGAATCAGCCCCTTGTTTATTGGTACTGTCTGTTATTGCTTATGTTTTCCCTTACAGCAAGAAGCAGAATTCCCAATCATCATCAAATTAAATACAATCATTCTTTTCCTCAGAGGGTTTCTATTTCCCTTGATGTCAAGACAAAGGCTATCACTGACCCATGATATCTATACAAAGGCTTTGGCAGAGATTATAAATGTCAGTAGACTACAGTGGGTGGGATAAGAAAGAGTGTGCAACTCAGAGGCTTTGCAGCTGTATTTAAATTAAGGATGAACAGATAGTAAATACAGTAGTAGTTTCCTTCCTTGCTACCATTGCTGTGTGGAAAAGGTAGGACTCATTCTCTCCTACATATATAAAAATAGAGCTAGGTTCCATTGGAGAAAAAAATGTTGACTTGTCCAATTACAGCATTTGCAAATGGAGGTGTCTGCTGTGTGTTGTAAAGAGGACTGTCCTTGAGGGTATGTGAGCATAAACCAGTAGCTCTGACAGTTTTATTCATTAGCATTTGCATGTGGGTAGTGATCAAAAGTGACTAAAATGCCAGAATGGATATTTTCTGCACCAATTTTTTGATTTTTAACACTTAGGGCATTTTGGAATATTTCTTCAAATGTGCTTAAAACTGGATTTTCTGTTACGCTGAAGTCAATTCAGTAGTGCAGATGCTGAGGGGCAAAATACATCTACACGCTTGCTCTGAAGCTGATGATAAGGTGCTCCAAAGCTGATGACAACAGGTAATATTTCCAAAGAACTGTCTGCCAGCCTTGAATAAGTGAAATGCCCCAATCTCCTTACCTTCTGGCTTATGGTTTTGCAATTAAGAACTTCCTCATGCTAGAAATTGCTTTCTGAGAAAACTGGATCTAGAATGTGTGTCATTCTGCATCAGGGAAAGGAAATAAAAGATCCTCCATTATATCTTCTCCTCCTCTCTCTACCCCAAAACCAGAAAACATAAAGAGAAGAAAGAGAGAAAGAAAGAAAGAGAGAAAATCACTCCTCATCTTCTACGCTATCCTTGGATTTCTTCTTTCTCTGCCTTCCAGTTAAGATGTATAGCAATTAAAAAACATAAGGGTGTAATTAAAGTTAGGTTAGGAGTCTCTATCCTGAAATTTATCACTATAGGACTCAGACCAATTTCTCATTTCTATGTCAAAATGATGCTGCCTGCTCAGTTGACATGGTGGTACAGTTGCTCTTTTCTGCTTGGCTGTAGAGACCTTGCAGAAGAAAGCAGCCACCCAAAGTATGCTCCAAGTTGATGAAATCCTCTGCTTCTTTGTGCCAGTTCTGGATATGGAGAGATGACTACAGTGCCATTTTCAGAAATACCTTTCCCATTATAACAAAGTCCAGCTTTAGTTGTCATCATTTTGACAAAAAAAATGTGGGATATTTATCAAATGACAACTCACCATTGGTGCTAATTAAAGGTTACTGAGAATATAATTGCAAATATTTGCATTAACAGATTGTTTTATAACAGGAAATCTTTACATTAAGTAACCTAGAACAATCCTTTCTAAGGAAATATAACTTTTTGAAATGCAGGCATAATAATGCTAGAGTAGTTATTGTCATTCAGGAAGACAATTGTGTAGACTAAAGCAGCACAACGTATCAGTAGAGGACAATCTTATCTCTGATAATCTCACTTGACTGCTGCATCTGTAACTGGCTTTCAGTCCAGCTCTTTGGTGAGATTGATTAGAAGGGGCCATTTCTCAGTTTTACATTGAAGATGGGTTTGATTTATTGGGCATTCTTCTGCCAGGAAAGAAACAGATGTCATCTATCCCAGGAAGGTGAAATGAAACTCAAGAGTATTGTGCTGTTCCCTTATATGATAATATGTGAGCCATCATAATTTTACCCAGCTGTATTTTCTTTTTAAGCCATTTGTTTTTATTTTTTTTCCTGTTCCTTTCCGATAGTATTGAAAACTGCTTTCATGCCTAGGATCTGACAAATCATAGGAACAGCTTTACAAAGCTTTATTTCTCTTTGTTCTTCTTTTTTATCTTTAACTCAGGTAGGCATTTAGCTACACTTAAACTTTATTCTTGTGCTTATCCATACTTTTAAAGTAAAGATATGCAGAGTGTGTTAAAAAGATATGAGTTTCCTTGTGTAAAACTTTAAAGGTTACTGCTAAAATGTGCTACTCATTGCTATTTTTTAATTGAATGAAGAAAACCTTGCAAATGAAAAGTTGCACTTTATTTTCTTTATTTTTTTCTGTAGAGTTAAAACCAAAATTCTTGCTGTATTCTTAGTTATGAAATTGCATTCAGGAGTTTGAAATGTAGATGGAATTACTGGACAAATAGTCATGAGTTTAAAACTCATGAGTAATATTAACACTAGAAGGAGATAGGTTTTTTTTCTGCTTCATAAAACCCAGAAATACTGCATGTTTTGGCCAATCATGTTATGTTAGTTCTAGTCAGGAAATGAGAAGTTGCCTTCTGTTCTACATTCTCACTGATATGAAGGACAATGCTCATGTGGGTTTTAATGGATGGAGGACTTTTTTTTTTTTACATCTGCTGTGACTTCTTGGGAGACATCTAGAGTCACAGAATATAAGATTAATCTTACCAACAGAAAATAGCTGAGTTACCAATTAATATTCTTCAATGGCTATAACCTATCAGCTTTGACCATCTTATTTTCTCTTTTCAATGTCAGTTCCTCCTGTTTATCCTTGGCCAGAGAGTTCCTTTAGCTTGGTATTTTTTCAACTCTGCTGTGGACTTATAACCATGATTTACAACTGAATGTACATCCTACCCACATTTACTTTTCAGTAAATAAAGAGTTTTCTGGGCAGAGCATTTTAAAATTGATTATCTGAGGTGAAAGTGTTCTTTGATCACACAACTGTATTCACAAAACGAAAACTCAGCAGTTAATTCATGACCAACTCAGATTCTATTAGGAAGGCCTGTTGAAAATATTGTTACCTTTGTGAGTCCCCATTAGCGAGTATAAACTATTTGCTTGCTGAAGTAGGTGAAGGAGAAAATTCAGAAGGTTTAATCTCTCCATTTCAGTGGAAAATTTGGTAAAACACTTCCTCAGGAATAGCAGTTGCAACCCATGAGTATTCTGGAAGTAATCTATAACCATGAAGAACTACCTTAGTCTAGATGTATGGAGATTCTTAGCAAGAAAACATCACCATAATTATTCTTGGTATTAGATAAAAAATTATATTATTAAGACAGAAGTTATGTATCTGTCTTAACATTTCATTTCTGTATCAGTTTTGAGATATAAGCACATACAAGATTCTTATGAAAGTAATGTATTTGAGACAAAACTTCTCTGAAAATTGTTTAAAAATATGTTATAGACCATATTATTCTGACATTTTTGTGGAGCATTTAATCACATCTCACGTCTCTGGAACAAAGATTTCTCTTTTCAGTCTGTAACAGTAAACTAATCAGTAAATAATGAAAACAACAACAAAAAAGAAGTAAGATTTTCATGAAGGGTTGTTGAAGGGTTAATTTATTTTCAGATAAAATTTGCTGTTCTGTGAAGAGGGAAGAGAAGTTTTCTGCACTTCTTTTACCAGATTCCTCCTACTACTCCGATGCTGCTCTGGTTTTCCTGATTTTGTCTAGGAGGCAAATCTGAGTGAGGTGATCAAAGATGAACAATTACTTCTTGTTCACCAGGGCTGTTATGTTCTACACGCAATATTGATACCATTTAAAAATCTTCTGTTCTCAGGTTTCTCTACCCTTCTAAAGGAATTCTGGGTCCTAAGGCTGTCTCCACTGCCATTACTGAATATATAGGGATGTTTAACAAGCTGCATTCTAAAAATCAGTTCAGGTACATTTACAGGTCAGGACAATCCAGTGCTACAGTTATGAAATAAGATGGCATAATCATGGTAATTTATGGTACTTAACTAATATTTGGCATAAATTATCTTCTGAAGCCATTACCAAATGGCATGGTAACCTCTATTAACTAGGAGTATGCTTCAACCTATCATTAGTAATCAGATATAAATCTGCAATATTACATTCATGTCAATATTTCCTTCTGTCTACATTCCTATTATTTGAAACATAGTCTTGCACATTTCTCTATTGCTTATCTTGCTCATGGGTAAGTTAAAAAAACAACACCTATTCAGTTTCTTAAAGTGCTCATCATTATTCTTACTGAAATATCATGAAGGCATTGAATTCTGACATTTGTGTAGTTAACTACATGAACAATGAAAATGCAGCTTCTAACAAAAATAAATGATGATCCTTTATTTCAGTATTTGTGCCAGACCATTGCATCTTACTGTAAAATAGACAAACTGAAAAAGCTAGTGGGTCATATAATTATAGTTGAAATACAGTATAAATATAAATATAGTAGGGGAAAAAAAATGAAGATATTTAAATGCCCTTTTTCAGATTAATAGCTCAGCAATGTATACTATGTAGGCAGTAATTGTGCTGAATCTAGCAAGTTCTGAGTTCTGTGTAGTACTAATGCATATTATTTGAGCAACAATGGAGGTAAAAACCATTTCGGAAGTAGATTACACCATCAGCTAAATCCAGATGTAATAGCCTTAAATACCAGTACATCTTAATTTCAAATTGGACTTAAATTCTACATTATGTTATCCAGAAAATAAGGCTAGAGTGGTGCTAGGTATTTCATTCTAAATTATCTGGCGTTGTAATGAAGCTGGACGTGCATTTTTCAACAAAGTATTTTCTTTCTTTGTTGTTTTGTTGTTGTTGTTTGTTTTTATTAAATTAGAAGAAATACCAAGCAGTCAAGTGACTTAATTTTTTTTCCTGAGCTTTAGAAAGCTCAGACAAAAGACAATAACCCGGTGAACAAAATCTACTGAGGACAAGAGCTATGGTGTTAGAAAGCAGTTTGCAAACTGTTTTCACTCGAGGCAGAATTTACTATAACCCGGGAAACATTCTAGGAGCCAAGTGACTGCTTTCAGCTTCTATTGTAGCTGACAAATTAGAGCAAAAAGATTCCCACTGATTCCTTGCAAACTGGATCATATCCCTACTGTGTTCCTGTAAATAACTCTAGGTTTTCAGATAAATTTTGTCAAGACTGGAAGGGACACTCCAACAATGCACCTGATTTATTGGTTTGTGCTGGCCATTATCTAGAGTATGGGGGGAGTTGTTTTGCTACATGTGTATTTATGTTGCTACAGGAAAGGGCAAGTACATTGGGAGTGGTACATTGACATGTAATGCAGAGAAGAAACAAGCTAATTCAGGTAAGGAAATTTAAGTTACTAGAAAAGGTGAGCAAATAAAGATGTCCTATTTGACATCTTTATTGAAAACCTGGATGAGGGGATTGAGTACACCCTTAGTAAATTCGCAGATGACACCAAGTTGGGGGGCAAGTGTTGATCTGCCGGAGGGTAGGAAGATTCTGCAGAGGGACCTGGACAGGCTGGGTCAACGGGCTGTGGTCAATGGTATGAGACTCACCAAGGCCAAGTGCAGGGTCCTGCACTTTGGTCACAACAACTCCAGGTATCGCTACAGACCGGGGGGTGAGTGGCTGGAGAGTGGCCTGGTGGAGAGGGACCTGGGAGTGCTGGTTGGCAGCCGGCTGAACAGGAGCCAGCAATGTGATCAGGTGGCCCTGAAGGCCAATGAGATACTGGCTTGTATCAGGGATAGTGTGGCCAGCAGGAGCAGGGATGTAATTCTGCCCCTGTACTCAGCACTGGTGAGGCCTCATCTCCAGTACTGAGTGCAGTTCTGGGCCCCTCACTTCAAGGAGAAAATTGAGGTGCTGGAGCGGGTCCAAAGGAGAGCGACCAGGCTGGTGAAGGGACTGGAGGGAAAGTCTGATGAGGAGAGGCTGAGGAAGCTGAGGTTGTTTAGCCTGGAGGAGACTCAGGAGGGACCTCATCACTCTCTACAGCTACCTGAAGGGAGGTTGTAGTCAGGTGGGGGTTGGGCTCTTCTCGCAGGCAACTGGTGACAGGAGAGGGCACAGCCTGAAGCTGCCTCAGGGAAGGTTTCATTTGGAGATTAGGAAGCATTTCCTCATGGAGAGAGAGATCAGGCTTTGGAATGGACTGCCCTGAGAAGTGGTGGAGTCACTGTCCCTGGAGGTGTTTAAGGAAAGATTGGATGTGGCGCTGAGTGCCATGGTCTAGACGGTGTGGTGGTGTTGGGTCATAGGCTGGACTTGTTGACCTTGGAGGCGTTTTCCAGCCTCAACAATTGTGTCATTCTGTAAATTGCACAGTGCTTACACATTTAGAAGTCAAACAACAGAAATATCAGAAAAGATGGGAGTTGTCTTTAAGAAACACACTTCTAATGACTTCACTTTGCATTCACATAGCCTTTATAAAATAATTACGATATCAACATCATTTTTTTATCTGCTGGAACTAAGTTGCAGTCAACATTCTGTTTTGGAACTTTTAATTTATATCAGAGAACACATAACAGTGTAAAACAAAGGAAAAGTTTATATATCAACTTGTGTACTTGATGTGAAGCAGACTTTCTGGTTTGGATGCTTATGTCTGATGTCTATTCAGCTTATTTTGCTGAAGTGTGAGGTCTCTTTGACTCCTGAAAGACCTTTTAGGGCACAAATAGGCAAACTGTATTCTTCTCTACTATTTTAGTAGTCATCATGGCCTATGTGATCAAATGGAATTGCCTGAAAGTCAAGATATACAATGCAGTAAAGGTGATGCTAATATTTAATGTAATCTGACTGGGTTTTTAAAGAGAATTTGCATAAATGATCGAGAAGTTGAAGCACAGAAACTAGCAGTAAAATTTGCATCATAAACATCCAGTCCTTCATTTCCAGTTTTACTCTATGAAGCAGGTTTCCTTACTGACACCAAAGATATTAAATCAGCATATCAAGGACTAGCTTAATTATACACTCAGAAAGAACTTGAGAAACTGTAATTCACATATTCTCTCTCACTCTATGGTAAGCTAATTTCTATGGCTATATATTTTTCTGAAAGCATATTTTTTTCTGAGATGATTCTTTAAGAAAATTAATAAATAAAATCACTAATAAAACAGCTGAACTTTGATAGGAAACCTTTTTAAGATTTATACTTTACCTCTTAGCAGTGATACTCTCTTACTTAGACATACACTTAGATGCAACAGTGAGTAGGCTTTTCAAAACTACCTGTGGCAAAGGCCAAATCCTGATTTTAGTGATGTTGACTTAAGCCATGATAACCTTAGGGATGGAGAAATATGTACATTGGAATTCTCCGGAACATTTTGTAAAACTCACTGGATGTGGAAATGAGCTCTATCTATTGACTATCTTCTATTTCACTCTTTTCCTAAAAGATTCTTCTGCTTTAGGAAGTTATCTTCAATACACAGTATTTGATTACCTTATCTGGTTCTAAACAGATAAAAATAACTTAGTAGATCTGTGGTCATTACCATTTGATAGCAGACTGATATTTAAGAAACAGCACCTGTACTCATTCTTTGCTCATTTTTGACAAGCTCCAATGCTTGCATTTAACATAGTTTTATTTCAGTATTTTAAGTCCTGTAATAATCGTTAGACAAGGTAGGCTGCTTATGTGCATCTTTCTGGACTTCAAATAGTTACTTTAAAATGTGATTAATGTCCTGCAAAAACTGCAGAGAGGTTATTTGTTAAGCTGTTTCTGGTCAGTCTTGAAAGTGTTGCCATAAAAAGAAATATATCACAGAATCATCTAGGTTGGAAAAGACCCATGGGATCATCGTGTCAGCATATGATCAATATATGGAAGGAGGTCGCTTGCATTGTATGTACTGTTAATGTCATAAACAGTCTCTGGTCAGCGTATTAAATTATAGATATCCATGTATTTCATCACGCAGAAGAAAACAAATACTTCTGAAATAAACCATCCATTTGTAATCATTCTTTGATAAACATATGTAATGAAAATGGCCTACTAGATAAGGAAGTTCAATCTCTGCAGAATACCAGCTAAGCACCTTAAAATACATGGGTACGTTCATCACACAGAACAAGCAGACTAAGGATATACATCCTTAAACATCAGTAGTTATTATTTGTATGCAAGTACTGCTGTGCTTTTTGTGTGATTTATAGGGTTACTGTTCTCCGTTAACTTCGTCTTGTAGATAAGAGACATCATAAATTGATGGTAACCAGAATGTCAACAGTGACATTCTGCATTATTTGTCTCAAAGATGCTACATCTGCATTGTAAGCCTATCAGGAAGCTTCAGGAGCGTAAATAATGCTGTGTATCAGTTCTAAGCATTTCTAATTTCTTCATTTTCCCTTGAATCTATATTGTAATGTACATTAACTTTCAACTCAGGAAGAAGAGTTTTCCGTTTGAATGGATATCACTAAAAGGCAATAAAGAATATATAAATCTGCTGTGCTCTGTTGTCTGAGGTTTGTGGAGTGTAGAATAAACCCAGTTGTTATTACGCTGATCATTGTACATTTACAGTGTTTACTTTAGCCAAGGAAAGTTTTTACACTGTCTTTATCACCTTTAAATGATCTTGCCCTCATCACAAGCCTCTGAAATCCCTGGGAAAATGTCAAATTCTGGAAATGCTGGTCTGTCCTCAGTTTTTGCAATGCCACTACTGCATGGTTTAGAAACTGTTGTGTTAAGGTTTTTAACAGGGATGTAATTCTGGTCTTAAGAAGATGTTCATTTCAATGCAGCTCATTAAGATTATCTCTAATTAAGACCAGCTTTGAAGGTAAGTTTAGAAAGGGGATTTGGCTGGCAATACAATGTGTCTCTAAACATGCACTATCAGCAGGCTACTCTGTGTGATTCTTAGTGCAGATTCTTGTTGCAGTCCTCAGCACTAAAATGAATGGGTGTGTTACGATGCTTATTTCCCTTCATCCTTCCTTTTCCTTGGTTTTCCTCTTTTTGCTCCTGGAGTGCTACGGTATCCAGGTAAACCAGTTTAACTGTCTACCCTGAAACCACTTGCAAAATAGGAGTGAGTTCCTTCTTATCTTGAAATATAGATATGGAAATAGAGCCATGAAGACACTAACTAGCAAACTTTGATCGTGCCACTGTTGTAGAAAACAGACAGGACCATATTGCAGTAGTTTTCCACTCTTGAATAAGTTTTCTCAGAAGGCAATGAAACAGGTAAAGCAAGCAGCTTTCTGTTGAATCGGGGACATAATGAACATTTAGCAAAAAAAATGACATAACAGTAGAAAGCTGACAACTGTTTTTCAGTTTCTTCTTTTCCAGTTTTCCTTCGCTGTTTTCCTTCTTAAGTACATTAGTTACTATGGAAACAGCAATGTTATTGGTAAGGGTCTAAGCACACTGCTGTCCACTATTACAATAATAAGCCAATAAAAAAAACAACTTAGAATATCCAATATGGTTTGGGAAACACAGAATTTTAGATGGCAGAATACAATGAAAAGATGGAGTCCTGGTTTGAGTGAGAACAGAATTAATTCTGTTCAGTCATTTTACTTTTCAGCTAAGTTTCTCCTAACTGCACTTTATGAAGTTAACAGCATATTTTCCCAGGCAGTGTCTGCTTTCAGCAGTGATAAGACTTGATGTTTAGAGTTAGTGCCAAGGATTGGTGTGCAGACCAAGGCCACTGCTGGATCTTGTGTCCCACATTGGGTGTGCAGAAAGTAAAAGGCTGCACCTGCAGGGAGAGGCAGGCAGGACAGGTGACCCCAAACTGACCAGCGAGGTATTCCAGCCCACAGGCATCATATTCAGTACATAAGCTGAGAGATCACAAGGGTCAAGCTCTTTTCTTCAATGGCTGGTGTCTGAGGAGGACTCTTGTCTGTTCTGACTCTGTTCCAAATCCATGCGTTTCTGAATCCAGTTCCAGAATCCAGCTCTTGAATCTGTTTCCCATCATCTACCGCTTGTCTGGTCTGGTACTTCCCAAGTGCCTGCTTCATAGCATCAGTGGTGACTGTGATGTAATTGCCATGAGGGCAGTTGGATTCGATCCTGGTTTTGTATATACTCCATTTTATTATTTTCACGAAATCTGTTTCAGTTTTCTAATCTATAAATCTCTCCACATTATTCCCCTTCTCTCCCCCTTTAGGAAGGGAGAAGGGTTAACAGAGAGCATCTGTTATTCATCTAGTGGCTGGCCCAGCCTCTAAATCTTGACAGATGGCAAGGGTCATAATTTTTACCTTGAAAAGGAAAAGTCCAATTTTGCCAGAAATTAAGCAGTTGGAAATATACACTTGCATATTCTCCTATTTCCACAGAAACAGTGGCAATAACTAGTTTAGTCTGATTTTTGATTTCCATATTTGCCATAATTATAATTTAGAGCACAATTTTTCCAAAATGGATGTTTACTCTGTGAAGCAAGCATTTTATTTTAGTGATCCTCTGTCAAGATGCTTTGCTCTTGACAATCTCTCATTTGCATGTTTTTCCCAAGAGCTTTCTTCAGGGTTTTAAAAGTACTTTAACAGCCAGCTCTATGTTGCTTGAGTTGGAGGCAGCCTTGCTATATTAGTTCTGTGTGGAAATATAAATGGTAAGAGAGGAAAAAGTTATTCCCCAAATCACTTCTACAAGTATCCTACAAAGAATCGCTATTGGGATTGTCATAAGACTGCATCACTTACCAATATAAGAATTTTCCTTTCCTTTATAAATGATACTATTCTACCTGTTGATAAAGAGATATGAATGCCACTGAAATATAAAGAATCATTGAGCAGAATGGTGGTCTCCAAATAACCCTACCAGATATGTTGTGGTCCAGAGTTTTTGAGATATTTCAACTACATTGTGTGTAAGCAGGGTGTCTCAGTTACATTTTATGCATGTTTTTTGCATATAATCCCTTAATTTAAAAGCTTTTAATGTTTTCAGATTTATTTTTACATG
This sequence comes from Chloroceryle amazona, assembly GCA_027560015.1. Lineage (NCBI taxonomy): Eukaryota > Metazoa > Chordata > Aves > Coraciiformes > Cerylidae > Chloroceryle > Chloroceryle amazona. The sequence goes on from JANHFX010153591.1 coordinate 36,352, forward strand.
TGGATATTGTCCATATCATTTATTTCTACCACCTTTTAATAATAAAAGGTGGTAGAAACCTTGTTGTCTAATAGGTCGTGGACAAAAAGAGGGCTGTGATTAACTTCTACCCTACTAGATGGATAAGAATTTCCATGGAGAATAATCAATTTTCACTACAACAAAATATATACAGTTTTAAAATTTATGGGATAGTCATTCGATATAAAGAGAGAGTGTAGTACAAAGTTCCACTGAAAAGTTAACTTTAGAGGGAATAAACTGTAGATTCATCAGGTATAAACCACCAGATTTAGAAACAGGATGAGTTTTCTGTTCCTGGATGAACATTCAGTTGCAATCTCATTGTGTCTTATAAAGAAAAATCTCAGGACTTGTCATTTATATGATGAACTTTCTTCATAACTGCTTCCAGGATTTGAGGAGTTAACAGTAGGAGCTTTAATCATTCCCTCATTTGAATAAAATGCATTTGAAATATTTATTTGCATCACATTTGAAAATTTACCATTTGATGTCCCTGTAAGTGACACAGTTCTATTTTCCAAACTGTTGATCTCTTTCAAGTATATTATCTTCAGATGTTCATCTGTCTGTAGACTGTATACAGATTATTTACATTTCTTTTTTTATGAGAGACAGGGTAAGGATATATGTAGTGCAACTCCCTTAGGCTTTGGAATAGAGATTTGTTGGTTTTATATCACAATATATGAGTTAGATAGAATGATAGAAAGTAGAAAAATGTTTTTAAAGAATTATTGGAGAAACTGCACCTCGAGTACTGTGTTCAGTTTTGGTCACCTCAATACAAGAAAGACATCGAGGTGCTGGAGCTGGTCCAGAGAAGGGCAACAAAGCTGGTGAAGGGCCTGGAGAATAAGTCCTATGAGGTGTGGCTGAGGGAAATGGGGATGTTTAGTGTGAAGAAGAGGAGGCTGAGGGGAGATCTTACTGCGCTCTACAGCTACCTGAAAGACATTGTAGAGAGGTAGGTGCTGATCTCTCAAGTAGCTAGTGACAGAACAAGAGGGAAGGGCCTCAAGCTGCACCAGGAGAAGTTTAAACTGGAAAAACTTTTTCTCTGAAAGGGTTGTCAGGCATTGGAACAGGCCAGCTAGGGAGGTGGTTGAGTCACCGTCCCTGGAGGTGTTTAAAAGCTGGATAGGTGTGGTGCTTGGGGATATGGCTTGGTGGTGGACTTGGTAGAGTAGGGCTAATGGTTGGACTCAATGATACTAAAGGTCTTTTCTAACCTTGATGATTCTATAATTAAAAACAATATAAAACCATAGACTGAATTTGAGACACTACATATTTAATGCAACAAATATTCATGTGTACTTTAAACTAGTCACCTCCAGCTATCGATCTCACTCTGTCCTCCTTCATGTAAAGTCCTGTCAGCCCTTTCTCTCTAAGCACAATTATGAAAAACAGTTGTTCTTCACTTTACTGGTTACATCTTTGTCAGTTTTTGTTATCCTAGCTACTCCTGTTTCCTCTCTCACCTCCCAACATCTCGTCTCTTCCATTTGCCTTAAATGATATTTCCAATACCTTGATTCCACCATGCCTTATTCTGTTCTGTGCTGTTACAGATCAGTGAAGCCCAAGGCTGTTAACCTTTTCACTGTGGAAGAATACATTTATGCAGAAAGGCCGATGTCAGCTGTAAAATTCTTATTAGATTGCCTATAATTAAGTACATTTTCTGTAGAATACCTAAGGCTCATTGAACAGTTGGAGCTCCCTGCCAAGCTGTTGCATTATTTACAGATTACTTTGGTATTGGGACTGCATTAACAGTTCTTAACTTGGAAAATCTTTACATTAGGGCAGTCTACATTTACATCTTCAGTGGCACTGAACGGGTGGTAACTAAGTAACTAATTTCAGTAACTAAGAAGGATATGTAAGAAAATTTTTGTTGTAACCCAAGATGTGTACAACTTCCTATGAAGAGAGGCTGCTGCAATTGCTAATAGGAAAAGAATATAACAAGCTTTTCAGTGGTCAAAGATAAGCTAGAAAAATCACCTCAAACCTTAGCACTGGAAGTCCACGTAAGCAAATTTCAAGAAACAGAAAGCTGTCATTCCCAGCTCCACTTGTGAGATTACTTTTTTCTTTTTCCAGGCCAGGCAAATTGTTTTTTTTCTCTTGTCCAGACAAGATACTGTGTAACAGAACCTTGGGTTCTGCCTGAACAGAAGAAAAGAAAAACCTACTTTCTGTAACGTGTTGAACCAGTCAGTAGGCATTTGACATAAGTCATTTCCTATGGGTACTACTGTGGAATGTTAATTTTCTTTCTTTTCCACCAGTTTTCCAAATTCCTTAGATGTGCTTCATTTTATCATGGATGCAGTAATGTTGTTGAAAACTGCTTGTCTCTTTTTTCACACTGAATTGTTTTATTATTGAAAAATTGTGTTTATTATATTTTAGCTTTTTAAAAAATTAATTTTTGTGGCAGATATTAAAACTGCCACTGTTGGAGCTTTTGTTTTATTTTATTTTTATGTCAATTTAAAAAACAAGCCATCTAGTAAAGTCTGTATAAGAACAGTTTCTACAGGTGGAAATTTTGGGGTTTAACTTGGAATTCTTATCTAGAGAATCAAATGGTTAAACCCAATGCTTAAAAATCCCTTAAATAATCAGTGGTAAACAGCTTACATTTTTGCCATTTGATGTACACAGAAAACAGTGTTTTCTGGAGTACTGGAAGAATAACATCCATGCATTTTTAGTGATTTTTTATTTTATTTTATAGAATGTAGATACATCATGCTCATTTAATGAGAGATAGCAACACCCCATGCCCATTTGCTCTGCTTACATACAACCCTGCATGATTTCTCCATCCTCTTGTTGGCTCTATTACTACTTTTCCCCACTGCAACAGCTTTTAGCGTGAGAAACCTCCACATCTGGGATTATTTCTTTCAGACATCTCAAAGTTCTGTCTGTAAATCTGTTCTAATTTTATGCAGTGATATAAACAAAGCACCAAATTACTTGACTCTTCGTAAGGACAGGAGAGCACTCTGCTGCACACTTAGGATGGCATCAGCAGTTGGTGTGGCAAGTAATTCTTTCAGTGATATCATACTGTGCATTTCCTGGCAAGCTCTTTAGCTTTACATTTTAACAAGTCATGGCAGAACCTGGAGTAGTTTAGGAACAAGGGGAGTCAGGGTGCTATTGAAATTCCTGGACTACATATTACTGAATAGTAATTTGTATAGTAAAAGTTGTACTTGTTCTACTATTTTTGATATTTTACATTTCTATTTTATTGTGGTAGATATTCTGATACTATATTTATCAAATGTTCAGATTCCAGCTCCCAGGTGAGATCTGCTAAGGGTTACAAAGCAATCAGAAATCTGAAAGTGGATCACAACAGCTGGTAAAGCCAATTATTCTGCTGTTTGCTGAGCTATACTGATATCATCAGAATTTGTTATTGTTAGACTAGGAAACTGTTAGGTAAGAACATCTTTGACTAATTTGTTGATACCATCGTCTTCACATCTGCTACAGAATATTGCACTACAGAATATCCACAGAACACATTCTTGGAACCATTAGCAGTACTAAACACTACTGTGTTCCTTATGTGGCAGCTCTGTCACAAATAACACGACTTATAATTCACTTTTATTGAGTGGTTCAGCAGTCAATTGCTACAATCTCCTGTGTTCTTCTGTGGAGTTTAAATTGCATTTTAAACTTCAAGCATAGGGCAAATAAATGTATGGGTCTGGAAAATCCACATCTTTGACTCTTGATTCCTAATTTGTAAATATTTCAGGTTCTGTGTAAAAGTATTGTGAGTGACTATTTACTATTCATAGCTGTCCATGTTTTTCTGTGTAAATTCCTTAGTCTTACTGCAGCAAGAGAAGACAAATTTTTCATAGCTATGAAAACCCTGCTCTACCAGTGACTGCATGTAGGATGGTTTTATGTGTAATGCAGGGACATAAAATAATCTGCTGCAAAAGACAGCTATGCTCATTAGTGGTAATGTTTATAAAACAATACTTAAAAAGCTACAATTGATTAACATGTTCAAGAGAAAATGCCAGCCTACTAGCAACTACACAACACTGAGCTTTCATTTCCTTTCTTAGATCATCACTTTCTTCAGATGTTATGAGACCCACTCTCAAGATAAGGGACTCCCTATTTAATCACCCGTGCTGTGATATTTCATGCATTAGTCATCAGCAAGCTTTAGAGAAATAAAGTGTTGATGTAGGTATTGAGCCTGAATGGCAGCTTCGTTGGTTCTTAGGTTATTCCTAAAACATGACTGACATTACCTGCAGCAAGAATCTTTCCATTTTAAAAAGGCTAGTTCACTGTTCTTAAGGTCTTGATGTCTATCTGTACTTCATGTGACTCAGTAATGATATATCAAAGCAGGCAAGATCTGTAAGCCCAGAACAGGAACTGGAGGTGGTTCTAGAGGGATGGATGAGTATTAGCTCCCCCCTCAAAGCTTTTCCCCAGCTGTTCTGTAGATGTTCTGTTATTTCCAGACATTCATATCTGTAGTATGTTGGCTACACTCTGGCACTAGCATGAGGTCAGCACCTTACAGCAGTCATGGTCATGGTTGGTTTTCACCAGCTACTAATGAATTCCTGATAAATCCAGATGTGAAAGAGAAAGGGTGGCAAAAATGTGAACAAAATGTGAATAAAGGTAGAGAATTTTCTTAATCTGAACATTTTTCTGTTGCTTGGATTCAAAACCCAGCTCTAAAGAATAGTAGTGTTATTCAGTTCCCATCTAGAATGTTGAAAAAGAGAACAGCGTACATAATAAAAATTTTAAGCATGGTCAAAGAGTAGCAGTAAGCCCTATAGTAGTAGCCATGAGCATATACCATAGTGCTGGAAAGATCAGAAATATCTTGAATAGATTGATAAAATAAATCTTTAAAAATATATATATATAAATTTTTAGCAATGTTTTAATGATCATTTGAATAAAGATTTCTTTTGTGTCTGTGTTTATATGTAAACTGGCTTTAAATTGAAAAGAAAGAGACCATCACAAAAAACAATTTAGAGTCTCAGACTTGTATATGCCATTTAGTATTCAATTGTAAACTTTCAAACTACCTCAGAGGTAGTTTCATCTTCCTATTTCACCCTTTGCTCCTATCAAAAGTAATAAAAATGTAAATAAGTGTACAGTGCTATCTACTTTTTCAGTTAGGTGCTTTGTAAGTCAAGATAATCAACACTAGATTGAGTAGCTAGTGGAAGTCTTTGAATCTTTCTATCTCCACCATAAGAAAAAAACCCAAAAAATATCAAGGTAATTCCAGGGGTTTTTTAATAGATCTTATGACTTTTTCCTCTGTAATATTAAATGAGAACATAAACCAAAATGCATTCCTCCACTTACCATTTATTTGCTATATAAAGCTTCAGCAATAACATGTTTTCCTCTTTCATTCTGCTTGTGTTGATTGAAAAGTTTTACATATTTACCAAGCTCACACTTTGCCTGAGTTCATGAATTATGCAATTAACTATGAATGTAATTTCCTGCATTTTACAGTAATAGCTTTAAATGTGTAATGCAATGCTATATAGAGACAGCTCATTCATAAACTATAAAACATGCTAGAACAATTTCTTACACGGGTGAGTATACTCGGTCAAACAGCTCAGATGATTATGGTAATTGGTCTAATAAGCTATTTCTGGGCAGTTTCTTATGCAGGGGTGATATTCCTTAGCTACAATATTTTCAGGAGCACTTTCCAAGGTTAAGTATGAGGAGAAGACCAATAGTATTTTTTTATGTATACCATAAAGATTTTAGTAACTTAATTTTTAATTCCTTACAGTAGGTTTATAAATAGATGTTCACATGAAGAACGTGTGGTAGAGTGAGACATCAGTAGATGTTTAGCCCTTGTAATTATACAGCAGATCATTTAAAGTAGTTATCCTCAGTGTTGCCCAGATTATTATACTGGCACCACTTTATGCTGTGTGTTTTAAGCTGTGAATGAATGAGAAGGAAGTCAAAGGCTTGTTCATTTTGTTACTGAACAATCATAATGTGGTAATGCAACTAGAAATCATTAGTATTTTGCTTTACATTACATTAAGTTTACAACAGATCTGTGATCTCTGAAAACCAAGTAAGCAGCAAGATTTATGCAGAATTCAAGAGAGAGGAGATCTCTGCATGTTCTGTCGTGCAACACTGTGGAAAATGTTTGCATCTTTTCACTTGTAACCTTTAAAAGAAAATGTTGCCTTGTTACTTTTGGCCAGTGAACTGTATTTACCTTTATCTGGCTTCCATTTACTCAGAGTCAGTGCATAATTTGTATCTTAAAATTTCAAGAGCTTACCTAATGTGTCTCAAGTTGCACTTGAGACTATTATCTAAAACAGGTCTGTCTTTAGATCTAAGTGCTCTTAGACTGTATTTTGATTGATCTGCCAGGAGAAGGGACGCCTGCACCTTTCCAGGTGCCTAGCAGAGCACACTGCAGCACCTTAGATGAACCTCATTACTCACCTGAGGGTAGCTGAATCCCATACATCATCTCTTTGTTAAATTCATACTGAGGGAATTTGTGGCAAAGCACATAAAAGAGCAGCTGGAGGGACACGGGAAAGAGACTAAGATGGTACTTAGCTAAAACCAAGCAACTACAGACCTCCTTTTGCAGATTATCCACTCTATACTTCATGAACAATATAGTCTCTGGCTTATTTGGAAAGCTGGTTCCAACTGTCTTTTCTTTTCCTGAGGCTGAAAAACCTCACTTTAATATTGCCCATTAGTTTTCAGGTTAGTTTGCCTTTTTAGCATATGCACTTAGTTGCAAGCACAAAATTTGCATTAGAAAGAAATCAGCTTTTGTTTGTTTTTTAAGTGAAGTAATTTCTGAAAATTCCACTCTTATTTATTTATTTATTTTGATTTTCAACCATATCCTGATTTCATAATGAAGCAACAATTCCCAAGGAATTTTCTGGTAATTATTGCTTTATTATTTAATGGCCTGAGGCAAGACTGAGAGGAGAGAACATTCTTCTAAAGCAAAGAGGATCTGCAGTAACAGTAAATCTCTCTGGTATTTTTGCTGCTATGAACCATTTTCAAAAGTTTATGATACAGGTTTGAAAGCACTCAGATTCACATAAAAGTATTCAGATATTTTTAAATACTGGAGCCTTTTGTAAAGCCCTAATCCTTCCCAGCCTACATTTTAAAACAATTGCTAAACTATTTAATATTCTTTCTAACCTGAGGTGGCTAATGTTCTATATTCCTGTTCTCTTTCCACCTGTTATGAGAAAGTGGAGCATAGCAGTAACTAGATGGAAATTCCACTCATTTTCTTAAGATCTATCTGCCTCGCCTTGGAAATCTGTACTACTTCTAAGGAGATGAATGTCAAACAAAGCTCTCACTACTGAGAAGTTTATGCTGGTGTACCCCTTGCTGGATGCTATGGCTCCTGCTCATCCATAATGAATTCATACTGTTCTGCTGCTTTCTGGGGAAAACTAAGTAGGTCATTAGCCAAGGGAAAATTGTGTATGGGAAAGGGAAATCTGGGTATGGACTAAATGCTAAATGCTAACCCCAGTTTGGGAACTGGGGTTGTTTAGTCTGGAGAAGAGGAGACTGACAGGAGACCTTATTGCTCTCTACAGCTACCTAAAAGGAGGTTGTAGCAAGGCTGGTGTTGGCCTCTTCTCCCAGATTAATACTGATAAGAGGAAATATCCTGAAATTGCATCAGGGGAGGTTTAGCTTGGATATAAGAAATTCTTTACTGAGAAAGTGGTTGAGCAGTGGAACAGGCTGCCCAGGGAGGTGGTGGAGTCACCATCACTGGAGGGGTTTAAAAAATGAGTAGATGTAGCACCCAAGGCTATGATCTAGTCGTATGGGAGATGTTGTCATGACGGTTGGACTTGAGGTCCTTTCCAACCATAGTAATTCTATGTTTCTATATGCTCTCACCCCTGCCTACAGTATAAATAAGGCTTACTCTGTATCTGGCATTTCTGGTCCATGTAGTCCATGCAGAGGATATGGAAAATCTTATTGCTTTGCATATTCTTCCCTTCCTCAAAGGTCTCAGTTCACTGTGTCTGCCATCACACTATGGTATGTTGATAAATGACACGTTTCATTTGCGTGTGCCCTTATGAAGTTATAATGCTTGCTCAGAAAACTAGACTCTGCTTTGGTCAACACTGGCAAAGACCATATCTTAATGTGAATACGTATTGGTAGGGATAGAAGAAAGCAGGAAGACAAGCCGGCCGTAGAGTATGGGAGCTGATACAGTAACCAGGAATCAGGTGGGACACAATGTTTTGAGACAAGGAAGCTTTTCTGAGCATCCCGCTCTACCCTGTTCCTTTCCCTTCCTCAGGGAATTTTATCAGACCTAAAGCATTCTAAAACCTCATAAAGGCATGTTGGTATGATCACAGGTTATGTATTAGGCAAACGAGATCCAGGGATTCATGTATGTTACTGCACAGATACAAAAGTTCTCCAACCATGGAGAAAGTTGCCACAGGGAGTGCCTATGTCTACTCCAAGGCTTTAAGCAGGATAGACACGACTCAGACACCACTTTTGCCAGGAAAATAAATCCACCTGCCAGCTTTCTGCTAATATATCTGAAAATAGGTGGTAACCCATTTGGGAGGTCCTTGGAGGTCTAAGTCAGGAATCTGTTTCTCTTCCTTGAACATTTTGCATTTTCCAGGATGCCATAAGACATTGGCAGATGCCATTTTATTACTTTACTCTTTTACTCGAGGATGATGGATGGATATTAAATATCCTTTTTTTTTTTTTTCTGTAGCCCTTACCAGTGCTTTCTTCTTCCCCAAAAGTCTGCATGAAATCACCTAAAAAATTTTCTGGATTACAGAAAGTGCATTAATTTTAGATGTGTCAAAGATTTTTTGGATACAGGAAAAAAAACATTGTTGAAACAAAAGAAAAATTCTGTTCATCTTATCTGGTTGTTAAACTCTGAATAAACTAGCTTTCGTAGGTCCAGTCTGAATAATTTGTAGCGAGAAGTGTTCCATTTAGTTTTGGAGAGTTTCTTGTCTTTCAGAGAAATGCATGGCCACTCTCTCACTGTGTCAAGTTTTTCATCTGGGCCACTGGCGAAAAGGTAGCTCATGATCCTGGGTCTATAATCTTTTATTTCTTTATTTTCAAAGCTGCTATGTATACCACACAAAAATACTTCAACAAAGATTACATCTGGCCATGTACTCTTTCAGAATTAGAACTGCACCTTGGTGAAAACAGCGTGTCAGTTGCTAGACCAAAACCTGAATCAGAACATATTTAAGCTTCATCTTTACAATAGTAAGACAATGTTTAGCATGTATAAAAAACTAAGTACCTTAAGGTAAGACATAACAAGAAGTTTTACTGAAACCAGATCATGTTTTCATAGAAGTGACAAGACTGGTTTGAACTAGTTTGCTTTTTAGGACCTCAGCCTCAGAACTTTAAAAATCAGGTTTTTAAATATGTATTAATTCTTGTGTTTTCAAATGCAGCCTATTTTATATAATGGGCACACTTTTGTTCTGTTTTGTTTTTCTTCCTACTTGCTTTTTGTTAATTACAATCATATTTACTGTGCCTGTGCACCAATTGTGTCTCAACCCATATTCCCATCTTCTCATTTCAAGATTAATTTTATTTTTGCTCAACCTTAATCATTCAGATTGATCATTCTTGATCTGCTTGATCATTCAGAACTCAGCATGCTTTAGAATTCTCCTCTAATTGTGACCTACAGCCTGAACTATTTTGGATTAAAGGACCTTCTTGTCCCTAAGGTCTCTGGGAAATGCAGGAATGCATTTGCTATAGTCAGTACCTAAGAATTTATTCTGAGCTGAGGAGACCACTAAGAAGGTTGTAGAAGACTGTAGAGTTGAATCTTCATTCAACTGTTTGTATCCCTGTATTTAATTTGTATGTCCAGCTGGCTTATTTTAGTTTGTAACTTTTGTTTTCTAAAATGTTCGGACTTCCAGACTACAGAATCTAAAAATATCACCCTGCAGTGTGAAGATTGTTCTTAGACATGCCTTTTTCATGCGTGTCTTTGCAAATTCTGTCCTCTATGCTTATCTAAGGGGGATTTTAGAAATGTATCAGAGAAAAAAATGTATTAGAGAAAAAAACAGCACAGCTGAAACTGAAACTAATTGCTGAAGACTCAAATGCTTTTAACATAGCTGACACCAATGGACGTTGTATTCACTCCTTGTCCGACTGTGGTGTGGCACAAACCCCTAATACTAGCAGGTCTGAGCATCGTGTGTATTTAATCAATGTGGGGCTATGCCTAACTTAGATTTGCATGACAGATTACCGAGGAGAACAGGCTGCTGCTGGAAGTGATTTCATCATGGGGAAGAACTTAATCTAGAGTGTTTGGTTGATAGTATTACAATCAGATTCCTAGTAGTCTAAAATTTCCCTGTGATTATTAAGCCTCCCTACAAACTTCCAACAAAATACTGCAGGGAACAAGCCTACATTTGATGATATACCTTAATGCAGCTGACTTTTATGATCACATATCACAGCTGAGATACTGTTCCCAGAACAGAGACTGTTTTATAAGTCATTAAAATGTGGGGTTTTTTTAGCAATTGATTAACAGGATGTAGGTGTTTAATATTCTCTGGGTAGGAAAGAATATGCTAGATTATTTTAATGTGAGTTATGATTCCTGTAACAGTCGTATTTACTACAAGTTGTAATACACTAAAGGTTACTTTTACAGGAACATTGCAAAGGATGTATTTTAAAAAGCACCCTGCATGTGCTGCAATGCAAAGTTGATGCCAGCTATCAAGAGTGGTGAAATAAAACACTTGCAAAGAGGCAAATACAAGATAGCCAAAGAAACTGCCAGATTTTTAACATAGGGAGAAAACTAAGTCAGCTTAGAACAAAGAGATCGGTTAGGGAAACGGTAGCATCCTTAAACAGATTCTACTCTCAGCTATGTTATAATTTGTGACACATCTCTCTAAACAGGCTTCACTGAGGCAGGATGACAGCACAGAGCAAAGGATATGCAAAGACCAGTGAGAGGAATGAATGCGCCTGACAACTGGATGCTCAAGAGCAATGGGAGTTCTAGAACCTTGATAGCTGAGAAACTTTATCCATTAGAAGGAAACTTTGGCAGTTAGACCTGCTTGTCGTGGGCAAAATGGGATTTGAATGACAGAGGAAATTCAAGTCCTTGATCTTTCATTTATGTACAATAGAAAGCAATACCAGGAATGAGATGGAGAAGAGATTTGACCTTTAGATTTCAGTGTCCTGAAGGCCACCCAGCCCTACATTCCATTTTTTTTTAAAGGAAAAACTGAATTTTTGTTTATTAGAATTATTGAATAAGATTTGTTCCAAAACAAAATTAAACCAGATTTCAAAATTTCAGCAGTTGTCAGGAAATAGAATAATCATTTTGATTATTTTTATTACTACAGTCATACACATGAGGAGTCAAAGCACCAGAACTTGCAGTCTGGGTCTGGAAGGAGTTTGTTGTGTCCGGCCTCAGTATAACTCTCTTGTCTCTCAGTGCCTTTAGTATGAGCTGCATCTGCTGAAACAGTTTGATTTCCTTCTAAAGCTATAATCACTGCACCAGGACAATAGCCTGCTCTCAGGAAGAGGAATATATTAATTATGATACAGAAAAGGTGTGTCCAAGCAGCTGCAGTGTTAAAAAGAAAAGTGGACTGGAGGAGGAAGACTGGATTATATAACTAGTTTCACATCCAAGATGGTAAAACCCCCTAAAATACTAGAAACTGGTACAGAAACAGGTACTGTACGTTCTGTGTAAGTGGGCTGTGGAACAGACTGGTGCTAGGTGCTTTAGCACTGCAGCAGTTAACAGTGAGGAAAGTACTTCTGAATGAAAATTCAACCTGATGAACTGCTAAGAACTGCATAGTAGTAGGATGAAGGCAATAGTGCACAGTAGCATAATAATCACTACACAGATCTTTTATTAAAAGGGTCAGTGAAGTGGTAGGAGAATAGCAGTATTCCCATACTAAAGTGATAACACTTTAGCCATGACTTCTCCATAAGACTAATTCTTAGGAACAGGCCATGTGTCAAATAGTACCATTTCCTTAAGCTTATCATTTCAATATTTATGAGTCAATTTGAATCCCAAATCAAAAAAAAGTTCAGTTGTGCAGCTGTAGAAAACAATTTATCTGATGCATAACTAATTGCCTGGAAGGGTTCAGCTGATTTCCTTGCTTCTCCTTCCCCCTCCTCTTCATTCCTTATGCATACAAGTTGGTAGCAAAGTTTCTAAAAAGCAAGCAAGCCTCATAAGAACTGCTAAATACCCACAAACCAATTTCATTTTGAAGAAACACTGGAGTATATAAAAAACCCCAAAACTAGTGTGAGACAAATGTTTTAATATTCTTTTCCCATTCCAAGAACCATGACTTTTGTTTAAATTCTGCAGCAGGTCGTCTTAAGCCTTGTTATTTGAGGAGTGATTTTTCCCTTCTTAGATTAGAAAGGACAATGTTTGTGGTTGGCTTCATTTCTTTATTTCCTTGTTTATTTCTTTTTGCTTTTGTCTGTTGTATAGCTTTAGCTGGTCCTTCTACTTGTAAAATATTGCACTGTTTCTTGTGGTTTTTCATCTCCCTGGGTACATTTCTTAACTTTTTAAATATATATTTACAGGCCTGTGCAAAACAGGTTCTGTTGTTGCTTGGTAAATGGAAACATTTCTGTTGGAGATGTTGAGGGGGAAAAAAATGGAAGCGCTAAATCTGTCAAGAACTTCTTATTTCAAAGAGCTTTGGATCAGAGCCCATAGGAGAATAATGTAAAATCAGTAATATAGGTGGAAATACACAATAGCAAAAGAGACAGAAATAGATATTTGGATTTTGCATTGTTCTGTAGAAATATGTTTTAATATGAATAGACCAGAATCAGATTTTATGTATGGGTTTCGTGTCTAAGGTGCTATACTGCTACTACCCTGCAAATCTGTAACTAGGTAATTAAATAACTTGATGATATATTAATTATTTGACCGTCTGGTAAATATGCCAATTTTTATTCCTCTTCTTTTATTAAAATTTTTCCTCCTCTCTTCCATTAACTTACAATCCATTAGAGTAACTGTCTGCCTAGCCTAGTTATTCTTAACTAATAATATTAATGTTAAAGTAAAATTCTGAATTCAGGTACTTTGAATCTGAAGTTATAGACAGCATGATTTCTCAAAATTTGTATAGATAGAAAGAAATTTGTATAGATAAAATTTCTGAGATATGTATTTTTTGAATGTTAAGGCTTTATATGCACACACTTTGGTGCCAAACATATCTGGGAAGGTGGGAAAAAAGAAATAACAGGGGAAAAGGAAACACTGATAGTACATTTCATTTTCTACCTCTTAGAGACTTTAAATTTCAGAGGAAAATGATGTTGCTGATCTTGAGGGAGAAGAAGTCAAAAAGGTAATGGTCCTGGAATGCACCTAGAGCTGTCCTGTCAAAATAGCCATCTGTAAAATGGGTGCCACAAAAGCAGACACACTTGAGAGCAGTGCTGAAGTTATTAGGGGATATTAAAAAATTTTGTATAGGGTAAAACTGGCTGTGGAAGAAAAATACCGTGATTGCCCAGGAAGTGCACATCTCTGGACTTTGGCCCCTCTGGAACTCTCTCCTGTGTCACTTTGCTGAGGCAACTGCTGGAGCAATTTCAATTTGTACTTACAGGCTCCTGCCACCTGGAAGGCTGTTGCTGGTTTTGTTTAGCACACTTTGTGTGCAGGCGAGTTTTCATATACAAAATCAGACTTTTCAGGCATGGAGGGGTTTTTCATATTAAAGGACTTGCCCTGCTACCCATCCAGCTGGCTTATTGCACCACTCTGCAAGCTCTGTTGTATTTTTGCTATGAAAGTCAATTTTTTAGAGCTTGATAAAGCATTCATAAACTCCTGCTGGCTATGTGAGAAAGATTAATCTCCTTATTTTTTCAAATTTTATCTCCTTAGTCACTAAAATAAGTAATTTTTCCATTTACTTATCTAAGGTTTGGGGTTTTTTTTATTAATTCATTTAATCCTTGGCAACTTTTGAAGCAATATAAATATTTAAACTCTTAATAGCTATTTAAGTCTGGAGAGAAATCTCCAGTATACTTGAGTGTCTGACAGCATAATTATTTCCATGACATCAGCCTTTCTTGCTGATGAAGTTTTACCTCATGTAAGTGAGCTTGGTTGCCTGGGGGTAAATTTGTGTTTGAGCATTAGTAAGAAACTACTCACATCAAAGAAGAACCCCATGTCCACAAACATTGTGAAGCTGAAAGAAATCTAGGTATGAGGTATTTTTTAACATTAAAAACTTATTTGTAACTAAAATCTAAACACAAACCAGTCACCTAGCAGGTTTTAGATTTGATAGACTTCTTTGAGATTTGCTCACATGAATTTTCGTGGAAGAAAATAGATTTGTACTGCCATGGATACCTGGATTTCTGATGAATGTTGGTGAATACTGTATATTAATAATGTGGCCAAAATAGCCAAACAATAAATTCCTTCCCTAACATATGATCAAACACCTCTTTTTAGTTGTTTTTCAGATTATCTTCAGAAAGATTATTTTTAAAGGAACAGATATTTCAAAATTACATTTATTCCAATTTGTGGAAAAAATGGGATTTCATTTTTTTTTCTTTTTAGTAATGGAATTATTTTCACATATATCGATTTAAGGAAGAAGTCCTTTCCTAAGTGTTCACCATTTCAATAATCACTCATGACTTTACATCATTGCTTATTAATATCAAGAGACAGAAATTCCTGGCCTCTGCAAGTAGAGAAAAGAACACAGAGATCTGAAAATCCAGGCCTCTATTTTTAACAATCCTGCTTTGCAGATTCAATTCCTTTGGATTTCTTATTTTTATTGTACATTCCTGAGCTGAGAGGAATGTACAGACACATTAATAGTCTGGGTTTTTCTAGCGTTAAAATTTTTCTGTTATGTGATGAATTTGAATTCTTTAGAAAACTGTATTTCAAACAATCAGATTAAAACTGATCACAGTCATTGTCCTGAAGAATTGAAATGGTTTAGATCAGTGCATTTGTGAACTAAAGCTATGCCCTTAACTCTGAAAGGTCAGAAAATAATTGCACTTTTTTTTTTTTCCCATTAATAATTAAATAGAAATATCAAATTTCAAAGTTACATTTCTTTTAGCTTGGCTGTGAGTAGGCAAAGGACTGTGGGACAAGCTTGGTGGCCCACAAAGTCTACAAAGTGTTCCCAGCTTCTTACTTCAAATAGCATCTTCCTAACCTTTCTTTCACCCTTATGCTCTTCACAGAGCTCTTTCATCAGCATGTGGAAATCCTTTTGTTTTAAGATCTATGCCTCTTTGCAACTCAGGAAATTGATTTCTGTGTTGAAGAGGTATTGAAAACTGTATTTCACTGGACTCCCTCTTCTGGAAACAGGTGAGTGTAAATGTTTTGAATATAATTCTAGGAACAAACACTGGGTTTTTTTAATAACTTCATTCTTCTCTGACTATAAATCAGCCCTTTAATGTTAGCTCTTTTGCATTTCTCTTGAGTAAACCTGATTTAATTTATGCTAAACATAATGGAACACCTGTGTGTGCTGGATAAAAACTAGAGAATATAATATTAGATCGAGAAATGTCACATCCTAAATATGGAAAACAAGCAGCAAAGCTCTGGAGTGTCTTTTAACCTTTTTTGGTGTCATTTTGGAATTAAGAAATCTCTGCTAACAAAAATCTGTATGACAGCATTTTGCCAAAGTACACAATACATTTTTAACCAGTTTCTCACGTATACTGAAGTCCAAGCCATGCAATGAGACTTAATGGATAAAGAAAGATTAAGAATTGAAGTAATTGGTTTCTGATTACTTTGAGAATCTGAGTAGTAGTAAGTTGGAAATGTGACCTGTTGCACTGTGCATGTATTAAAAGAAGATTATAACAGAACCATCTGATAGTTTTTGATTTTTCAACCAAGAATATGACATAAGGCTGTATTAAGAGTACAATATTTGATGAAACTCCATTTGCAAAAGTCTTAAATTGTCTGGAAGAGGAAAGAATGAGTGTAATATCTACAGCTTAGGAATCAGCTACAGCTTGTGCTAATACTGCAGTTGTTTGAAGAATGGCTTCAGGTTTAACTTCCCTTTGTGGTTTTCTGAAGTCTCTTTTTTTGTTTGGTTGGTTGTGGGTTTTTTTATTATTTTTTGGTTTGTTTTTGTTTTGTTTTGGTTCTTTTTTTATTATTATTATTTTTATTTTGTATACTGTATGTAATTAAATTCTTTCATTATTTATATGGGCATACCAGAATGTACTGTAGGATAATGTATGGTGATGGAATACAGTTTCACAGCTTAAATATAATATAAGATAAAATATGAGAATTTATTTAACAGGGGAATAATTCTTTAACAAGGAAAGAAGCCCAACTTTCCCAATGGAACCATGAGTTTTTCATTACTTTTCATCTAGCCTGAGAAAAATCAAACATGACCTTAAGACATATCACATGTAGAGTATCTCCATTGAAGACTAGGAACTATCACCCCTATTAAATATAGTATTCATAATTTCCCTGTACTATTCATTTCTTAAGAAGAAATGAAGCAAAAATATCAGCCTGGGTTATACAGTGAAATTCAAAGCAATAGAGAACTGAGTTTGCAGAAGTCTAAGGGAGGTATCTTTGCTTCTGTAACTACTGCAAATGGATACACACCATGTATATCCATGGAGGATATGTACATTATATTATAATAATATTTATGCTATTATCAGTATAAAATTATAATTATACATTTATAATAACATTTATGCTACAGATACTGCAGTTACAGAGTCTTAGTGTCAAGAGAACAAATGCAAGGTGTTTTACAGTAAAAATGTTTCTTGTGGATTGTTCTCAGCAATGGGGTAAGACATTATTATGAGGAAAAGATTCATCTTTTCCATGTGTGTAGCCTAAACTATGATGTCTCCATTTTTTCCTATTACCACTGCTTTTCAGAGTCCTCTTCTTGGTGGAGATGGCTGATGATGTGATTCATATCTGCTGTTACAGTGAGTATGCAGACAAGTGTGTGAGTGTGTGTGTGAAATTAGAAATTGAGTTTCACACAGAGAAAGATTGCAATTGTATCTTTCCTTATCCTTTCATCCAGTGCAAAGTTCACAATAGTGAACTTCAATGGGAAGCAGGTGGGTACCAAGCTCATTAGAAGCAGAGCTGCAATACAGCTGCTTTGGAAAGGAAATAGAGAAAAGAAAACAGAATAGTGTTATAAACAACAGTCTGCTGGATCCAATAATGCTAAGGAGAAACATTGAGTTTTCACTTCATAAATTTTAGTTGTTTCATTCATTTTTACTTCCAAGTAGTAGTAATGGGCTGATCAATTACACTTGGAAAGATGGCTAGAAATGATCTGGCTTGCCCCTACTACAGCTGGAGGTGGTTGCAGTGATGGGAATAGGAATCTGCTCTCTCACCATCTGGCCCTTTGGCTCCCTAAAGTGCTGACACTGCAGCATCTTTGTGAACCAGCTGGCAGGCATTGCTTTGGATTTCACCTTCCTCCTAGGAGCAGGGTATGTCAGTTTGCAACAATGACAAGAAAATACAGAACTGTGCTCTAAAGCCATTAAGAGGTGTTAGGACCATTCAGTTCCTAAGATACCTCCCAGAGCTCTGGAAAAGGGACGTACTCACGTGTACAGTTCAGTTTGGTTGGTTGGTTGGTTGTTGGGAGTTTTTGATTGTTTGTTTGTAGGATGTTTTGTTGTTTTCTAATTTCTGCCAGTAACTCAATTTTTGACTCAGAGACAGACACCAAGACCAAAATCCTTATAGACACTTCAGGCATCAAAAGAAATTATCGTTTTTTTCAAGGTTCAGAACATCTACAGCTACACAGGTTGTTAACTGGAGCTGTAGATGCTCTCAATCTTGAAAATTAGAAGGACACTTCCAATTCCCCAGTAATAAATAAGAAATGTCTCATAGCAATATTATAAAACTTAATGAGTTAAGAGCCAAAATTCCTTGCTTCTTCATAGTCATTTGACAATCAGTCAAGAGGTTCATAGATGGGAAATATGTATTACCAATAAAAATATACTCTTTGAACTAAGAAACCAGGTGATCTAGCTCAGAGAAAAAGCTTGCTCTATCCTGTGTGTGAACAGGATCATTAGACAGCAATCACACTGCCTCTCATGTGGGACAAGTCTTTGAGACGTGGACAGGCTTTCCTATAGCACACACAGCATCACTCTCAAGCACTTCAAACTGTGCAATATTCAGACATTGTTGTCCTTATTTTACCATTAGGAAACAAATTAACCAAGTTGTCCAAACCAGACAAGCATTTTATGTCAGACTATAGGACAGTTTTCTTCAGCCTCATTTATGGTCTATATGGAAATCTTCCCAACTGAAAGTAGCTCTGGATTTAGAGGGTTTTTCACACCAAGACCAGTGTTTAAGTTTCACAAAGTCTCTTTTGATGGTTCTTTATTGTGCTCAGTTAAGTGACCATCATGAGCAATATATTCCCTCTATGTGCTTGGAAAATACAGTCTGTTTAGAAGAGTTATTTTTCTGTTTAATGTTAATTAAGTACACAATGTAAACAAAAAATGTTTTAGCTGTTAAGCTAAATTATAAATCAAGTTATTCTGAAGTCTTTGAACATGTTAAAGTGATGCTCAAAAGCAATGATCACTTAAAGGGTCTGGCATCAGTCAGTGGATTTTAACACATCAGCATGCAGAAACAAGTGTAGCAATAGACCTGATGAAAATTTGATTGTCGAAATACCTATGTCTGTAATTCCCACATATTAGCAATGTAAGGTTTTCGTTGACCTTAACAAATAAACCCTCTAGCTAGTCTTTAAGTTTGTAGTAATAAGGAATAATACAGGGCCCACAACTTAGATGCTTGAGAGGCTGATATACACTCAATACTTTTGTGTCACATTGGGAAAAACCTTTCTGAAAAAAAAACCCCCACACTGATGTTCTATAGAATGAGTGAAAGGACAAGTACAATGTGCTAGCGTGCTATGCTGGTTTTAGGAAAACATTCTGTCTTAACTGATATGTGTTATGTGAGGAGGATGTTAGGGAAAAACAGTGGCCAGTAGGTTGAGGGAAGTGATTCTGCTGCTCTACTTCACTCTTCTGAGACCCACCTGGAGTATGGTGTCCAGCTCTGGAGTCCTCAGCGAGTGAACTTGTTGGAGTGGGTCCAGAGAAGGGCCACAAAAATGATCAGAGAGCTGGACCATCTGTTCCAGGAACACCTGGAAGAAAGGCTGAGAGCGTTGGGGTTGTTTAGCTGGGAGAAGAGAAGTCTCTGGGGACACCTTGTTGTGGCCTTTCAGTCCTTAAAGGCAGTTTGTAAGAATGGTGGAACTGGTGTATTTAGCACGGCCTGTTGCCCAGGGCAGGGGTAGTGGTTTTAAACTAAAA
Organism: Chloroceryle amazona; assembly: GCA_027560015.1. Classification (NCBI taxonomy): domain Eukaryota; kingdom Metazoa; phylum Chordata; class Aves; order Coraciiformes; family Cerylidae; genus Chloroceryle; species Chloroceryle amazona. The sequence goes on from JANHFX010153591.1 coordinate 56,014, forward strand.
GAGGGGAGTTTTAGACTAGATATAAAGAAGAAATTTTTCACAATGAGGGTGATGAAACACTGTTCCTGATGAAACACTGCTCCTGATGAGACACTGAACCTTCCTGTTCCCCAGGAAGATGGTAGAAGCCCCATCTCTAGGAACATTCAAGGTCAGGTTGGACTGGGCTTTGAGCAAACTGATCTAAAGATGTTTCACTTCAGGGGGGGTGGACTAGATGACCTTTAAAGGTCCCATTCAACTCAAACCAATCTATGATTCTATGAAAAGAATCCAAACATCTATCAGTGCTCCATAATTCAGGTAATCTGGCAGGCCTAGCAGGATCATGACTGCATTTTGTGGAAAACCGATGTGATTTTCTGCACACCTATTTAAATGGACTGTGGCATATTCGTAATTGAATTTATCATTCAACCAACTAAATGTGCTTGATATGATTACATTTGAACAAGTTACAAGTATTTAAAGGAATAGACCTTTCCCGTTGACTCTTGCACAGGTAATCTGTTATGTTTCAATGATTAAATAGTGAAAAAAAAAGATATGCTAAATTTCATCTACATCTGGACGTGGATAGCTAAAACCCAAGGCTCTGGAAACACCAAAGAAAGCAATGCGGAAGCACATGGGAAAAATAGCAGGCATTCATAAGAACTGTTTTCACTAATGACTAAGAATTGCTACAGGAGCAAGTATTGTAGATTATATAAAATGAAAGTAATACACAGTCACAGCAGGACATACAGATTAATTTATTATTGACCAAAACCACCTCCAAAGAGAGCACTTCTTAAATATTTCTTTTTTATTTTTAATTGATGAAATCTCTTCTCCTAAAGTCTACTGTCCTTCACTCCTGTTTCCACAGAGTGACAGCTCTGATTTTTTAGAATATTCTTACCTTAAAGCCTTTAAAAAATGTCATCTATGTTTTATAAAAGTCAACAATGGTAGTACCATCTGTTCAATTTTTTTTTCTGGTTTCTTCAGTTGTTCCAGAGATAAATGTTTCACAATAGCTTCTATTTCTGGAGTCTGTCTTTATATGATAATTGAGGCAGTTGTGATGCTGCTTCTACAGGAGATACATTGGGGATTCTCTCTCTCACTTGTGTATTGATACTTTTCATTGTTGCTGTTGAGCCTCTTAAAGGAGGCTAATCTGTACCTACTGGAAGTGTGTGCATTGTATGAGAAAATTCAGGCATTTTCAGGAGTACATCTTTTAAAAGCTATTTCAGTTCACAATTCCCTTATAACTTTCTGCAGACTTTTTACACATTTTACTCCCTAAACCCAAGAGATTCTTTAGGATTCTTTAGTTTCAAAGTTCTAGAAAACAAGGTTTTTTACAGATGTATACTTTGAATTTTATACACTATGCCCAGTGAGGCCATCACCTGGTTCTCATTTATTTCTACTAAAACCAAAAAAAAGAAGAAAAAAAGGGGGATGGGGATAAAATCCACAATGATTTCCCAAATTATTCATAAAAGGAAAGTGCATGGCAACACATCTCACCAGAATCAAATCTATATCTCAGATTCTCCTATCGCAGGAAACTCCACAAGAAATTTATATGGCTTGAGGCAGTCATGATGATAAATTATAGAAGGACTGAGCAGCAGAGAAACTGGTTTTGCTCACAGTGTCCAGAGGCTGGCTGTGGGGTGTTGTCTTGTGCTTGCTTGGAGGGGACCCTTTAAAATAGCTATACACTTCTGATAAATTTCCCATCATACACAACCCCACTCAATTTTCATCAGATGTAATTATAAAATAGAAGTACGAAAAGCTGAGCAGGGTTGTGCATGATGTGAAATCTATAGAATGTGTGTGTCTGTGTAGAGAGTGCAGGGTAGTTTTAGGGGAAATAGAACAAGCATATGCAAACAAACCATTTTGGAAGTGAAAGGATAGGAAGGAAGTATAATTGGCCTTCAGCCTCCAGCACGCTCTGCATCCTGCATGGGACATGCTGAGAAATTTAACTGGAGGGAGCCAAAAGAGGAATATTCACGCAGAGTTAGTCCTTGCATTAAGACATGAGCTTCTGTAGGGTTCCTAGATGGGGAAAGAGCGAAACAGGGACAGAGAGAGAGAAAGCAAGCAATGCTCTTCTCAAGAACAATTTGGAACAGGAGGGTAATATATTCCCTGCTGCTGTGTGACTTGGGGTATAAACTAATCATGCCATAAGTAATGTCTTTATTTTAATGTGGTATTTTTGAAATGAGAATTTATCTAAGAGTTTTCAAGTGAGTTAATACTAATGATTTTCCTCTTGGAAAATGTTTCCTTTTCTTTACCTACATATTCAATCATGTGTATAACATGAGACATACAATTTGCTTCCCTATATATTTATCAAAATGTTTCATCAATTTTAGCACAAATAAATATAATTACAGCTAGTAAGCATTTGTATGCTGACAAAAGAATTTTATGGGAGTAAATGTAATTCTTAGTGTACCCCTTCATTAAAGAGAAGGTTAAAATGAAGTAGAATAAAAGCAGTCACAAAGTCTTTAGCAAAGAGAGGATTTGTCATAAAGTAGCACACAACTGGAGTTTTAATGCTCCATTTCTTAATAGGAGGATTTACATTAAACTCTACATACATGTCATCAAAGCATCCTGCATGTATTCACTATGGTTAGATATTTGCACCTCTCAGTGAATTGTCTGACCTTGCTCACTGCTTAGTTACTATGAACTGATTTTTACAGATTTTTATAGTAACTAACTTCACCCCAGAATGCATTAAACTTTCATGGAAGTTGCTCCATATTCCCAAAACTATGATTACTATAAAACTTCCTATCATATGTTTCAAACAGCACACTCATAAGTTTAAAATGTTTGGTGCTATCAGAGAAAGTAAGATAGCAAGCCCACCATTCAGGCCTCCAAATGGATAAATTGTTTAATGGGTTAATTGTTAATGGGTGTCCCTCTTAACTTTAAGATCTACTCTGAAAGTCATTCTAGTTGTTCCAACAGCTTGCTGTTTTCATAAGGCCAGCAGAAGATTTCAAATAATGCATTACATGAGATCACAATCTTGTTAAGCCAACACAGTGTAAAAGCAATGTAATAAAGCTATAAATTGCTAAGCTATTTTCAAGCTTTCTAGAGAATCAGAGCTGCATAACTTATTTTTAGGATGTTATGTTATATATTCTCTTTCATCTTTTTTACCACATGCTGTATCTGTAATTTATATCAACAAAAATCTACTATTGTCAATCTCTGTCTGTTTTCTTGGTACACACCTTGCCATAGATGGAAATTTACCCAAAGATTTTTAAGACAATCTGAAGTTATAGTCTTAGAAAGAAAATATACAAAAAGCTACCATCATCAAATTAAATGCTCTAGAAAATCTTCAAATATATTGAGTTCTTTCACTAGGTAACACAATATTATAACAGTATCATACTAGGTTTGCTCTCAAGTACTATTTTACAACAAAATCACGTGTCTGTTCTCCAGGAAGATCCTGTAACTGGTAGGAAAATAGATTACCAAACCTTGACAAAGGCCACTGAAAAAGTTTGTTGAGAGTCACACAGCCTGCCAATCCCTCACCATGGAGGTGCATGCAGGCACCTTTCTGATCCTAAATGGGAAGATGCTGCAGTCCACTTTTCCTGGTTGACTACTTTTTAGAGAGCTACCACAGTAATGTATTTTGAAGAGAAAAAGCTCATCTTACAATTGTTTATATTACTTAATAATCCTAATTTCACATGAATGTTCACCTTGAAATGAATGACAGATTTGTAAGTCTAAGCCATAAATCTGGCTATCACCTTTGTGCAGCTGCCCAGCAGTGCTGCTCAGTGGCCATGCACTAACAGCCCTTGACTTTGACATGACCAGAGAAAAAGCACTTTGCAGCAGAGGGAATAGAGAAAGGACATCTGAGAAAATATCTTGAAGAGTTTTTGGAAAGGACAACTTTGATTTTCTGGTATTGTTTGTGAAATATTTTTTATATCTTTTGCTACTTTTGCACCGTAATTCCACGTGGCTTCTGCAATGTAGTAGCTGTGAGAGCTGGTAAGAAATCCTTAGCAGGGTGTCTGACCTCTTTCTAGGTCATCCTTTAGTGATCTTCACAAGGGCCCAGCTCACCTCTTAGATAAAGTCTGGAAACTGAAAGGAAGTTTGGAGCATCCAATTAAGGATCATCATGCTGTTCCACATGCAGTAAGTTAACATGCATGAAGGCTGACAAATCACATAGGTTTTATATATGTATCTGCAATGGGTTTACAGGATTTTTAGAACAGTGAGTTGAATATGATTTTCAAACTGATTTCTGTCCGTTTTCTACTCTAAATCTAAAAAAGAATGGACTTACATTCTCTTAGCATCTGGGAGAGGTGAACACATATGCTTAGTGTGCTTGAAAAAGCCATGCTGCAACAGCTGTTTAAAGGAAAGTAGGAAGATGTCACATGCACATTTCCCTTGTACTGTTACTGCCAAAACTGATTTATCTGTTTTTGTTTAAGAGGCTCTTTTAGCTGTGTAGTATACTCTTCTGCTCAAAATTAATGCTGATTCTTTATAAAGTGATTTTCAGACTGCAATCTGAAGAACTGACAGGAAACCCAAATAAAATTAATAGAAATATTTTGGCAATTAGACACCATATTTTATAATTTTTTTTTAAACTTGCCATTTACCAAAAAACATCACAACAAAGGTATTAACAAAGTGAATTAAAGACATATGGTAGCCCTGTCATACTCAACACACTCATTGCCATTGCATTCTGCTATTGTTCTATCCATTATACCATGTTTGTAAAGTACAAAGTTTCTATAAATATATTTCTCTATTAATGGTAATTTTTTCAAACCTCTTAACCAGTAAAAATACATCACCCTCATATGGTATTCTTCTTTCCTAAGTGCTGCATATTCTGTTACCAACAAAGAAGTCAGCATCTAATTACTGGAAGTTCATGGTGTATGTAATTTACGTTCCACCAGAACAACCAAAGCTTTAGAGGCTGAAATATTTGTTATACTTGCATTTTGGGACAAAAAGCAGTAACACTGAATTTATGAGCTGATTGTTAAAGTTAGGTATGTTAGCCTTACAAAATAAATGTGCAAGGCAGCAGTGATTCTTAATATATAGTTCTTTTCACCAGTGGAAAAACAAGTCCAAAAATGTTATTTACTTGAAAATTAATTTAAATTTAAATCATGTTTATGGATATATTGACTAAAAAAATCAAATTAAACAAATCAAATATTTCATTCTACTCAGGCATACCTGAAGAAATATTTAAATAATTAATCAAAATTTCAGATTTTAAACTCTTATTTTCCAAAAGTATGTCTCCATTGACTTTCCTTCTTGTCAAACTGCTCAAGTCCAGCTGTTTAAACATTTTAGTGCAAAAGAACTGAATAACTACCATTATTGCTAACAAAAAGAAATGTTAGTAATAATTTACAGATGTAAAGGTCTAATGTTATGCTCTCATCTGATGTATCTTACTGTATAACTGTTGCATTTATTTTTATAATGGTATTTCAGATTTGGCAGTTCAGACATTCACTCAGTTTGAGAACTGACAGCACACTCCTAATAACAGTTGCTGCTGCAATTTACATATTGCAGAAAAATTCTGCCATCACAGAGAAAATTAAATATTTAGACTTAATAGTGGATATTCCAAGGATTCCGTGAATAGCATGGAATACCTTATTGGAAATTTTGGGTTGTGTTACTTTTTTAAAACATTTTTAAACCTCAATGTAGTAAAATTTCACAGAAGTTGGAGAATGAATTCTGGTGGACAGGATCTGTGGGTCTGTCAATGATATACTGATATTTGACAAAGCTATTATTACAAACTGACATGAATTTTGATTATCAGTGTTTAGTCACAGAGTATATGTCTGTTTAAGAGAAACTACATTTTCATTGCAACAAATTTCCTATCTCAGTTTTTCAAGTAAGTGGAAGAGTGCTTCAAGGCAGGATTGTCCTTCTAAACTTCTGATTATTGATTAAAAAATAATGGAAAAAAGAAAAAAAAATGAATAGGGATATGTTAAAAAATAAGTGAATTCTTGTTCTTAAAAAAAAAAAACAAAACAAACACCTTTGTCTTTTGAGCTTCTGATGTTTGGCCAAATTTCCAATGCTGTCAGTAGATTTCTTATTTACTTAGTTTCTGTACTTCAGTACAATTCCATATGGTTATGTTTCTGAGTTCAAAAGTGCATTCTGAAAATAAACATTGAAAACTTAATTTCTCTATACTAAACTTCTCTATTTATTTTTCTCTCTATATTGTAGAAAATATACAGGCAATGCAAATTTATTTTCCATGTCACAGTGGATAATTCAGTTGCAATGCTGTTTCAACTCAGGTTTTCAAATGAGACTACCAAACACAATACCCATTGGCAATGGAAGCAACTGTTTTCTAATAATGAAAATCTCATGAACACAGCTGAGATCTAATTCACTTTACTGAAGTTATCCCTTCAAAACATTAAGCAGGTGAAATATCTAATAAATATGAGCTTTCCAAGGAGATTAGAAAACCCTGTAGACAGATACCGTGTCTAACTAAGGTCCCTGGGAAACTTTATATTGTATGTGTTTTCTATGTTCTTCCTCATCTCTATGTTATTCAGTACCAACTGTTCAGAATACGCACAAAAAAAAAAGGAAAGGAAGTTATAATCACAGAGGATGATGCAAAGCATTTGCTCTGATGCTCTTGCCCTGCTAAGAACACGGGAATATCATTTCTGTGTTCCACTAATTCTATATTATACTGAAGTGCATTGTAGAACAGATGCAATTTGTCAAATAATACTTGTTTACCCAGGAAAAGCTTCACTTCCCAGCACTACTTTATATGCAAAACACCCCCTTCTCCCCCCAGTTTTTTACTTTTGAGGTATAATATATCATTGCATACATTTCAAAGGTTAAACAAAGCCCCCCAGACCCTCATTCCAAAAGATGAGGTCTGATACTAAGCATAATACTGAAGATCACTTTTTGTTTTTAAGATGTATTTGTTGTTAATGAGGTGACTGATAGCTGACCCACAGTCATAAAAAAAAGTTTTAAGCTTGTGTAGATGTGGTGCTTTAGGACATGGTTTAGTGGTGAGCATGACAGTGCTAGGTTATCAGCTGGACTCCACGATCTTAAATATCTTTTCCAAAGTAAATGATTCTATGCAGTCTAATTGATTCAGCACTGAAAGGCAGGAACAGAAATAAAATTATTTTTGTGTTTCTCACTGTAAAATAAGTGGAAGTCATTTTAGTCTTACCATGATGCAAAATCACTGGAAAAAAATCCCATTAACTTTTCAGATTTAAAACTTTGGAGCAACAACAATTCAGGCCTATTGCTCTATAGCTGTGTTTATCAGATGGTGTGTGAATGTCAACATGTACATTTCTGCCTACACATCAAAGATAAAAATTAGAAAGCTCTCTCTGTATCTCATCAAATAACGATGACTATGCTTTCCCAGTATATAGGAGTCAGGCTGTTACTGCCAGGCTGAGTCACATGTTTGCCTAATGCCAGACTCAGTTTGAAGCACCACTGACACATTAATTAAGTTAGCCACCATCTGTAGGTAAACAGAATCCTAAGAACTACATGAGGTTCTTGTTCTCTACTTACTGCACAAGCTCCTTTAATACTGAATATACAGGATTTTTTCCTGTACATAGTTTAAAAACCAGAAAAGTAATGCAACAGCTTCCACTAGGTGCATTTCTGTTATCCAAACTTCCTCCGTGAATCTGGCAGTGAAATTCTTCCCTAAAATCCTACCCTTTACTGCATTTTATTCTAAGCAACTGCCCAGCTAATTGTATATGGTTAATATATGTCTGTATATATGCACACGTATAGATGTATAGATATAATCTCTATAACTGCATATAGAACTCATTTTAGAAACAAGTGTATGACTCTTTTCTGGTTTTCTCCCCTTAATATAATTTCTTCTTTACCCATTTTGCCAATCAGCAAGCTATTCTGTTTCGTCACTGTTCTAGAGACAAATCTGCAGTCGTTTGATGGAAAAAGGCAAGTTACAGATTTTTTCCCTTGCTTCTGCCCCCTGGACTATTTCTGCCAGACAACTGGTCAGCAGCACAAATATATCTGAGGCATCAGCTGGGGAAGAGAGTTCCTGTGCAGTCACAGCGAGTGTCACGTGAGGAAGTCTGAGCCTGTATAATTTTATCTATTTCAGAATAAATCATCTATTTTTCAATTTAACAGCGTTTAAATAATGTAGAATACATTCTCCCTTCCTGTACTTGCCAGGAAAGCCTCCATTTAACATATATAGCTTAAACCATAAGTAAGAACCTGCTCAGAAACCAGGATACTGTAAGGATATGTCTTTATGGGTTTTCTCCAAATCTTATGGAAAACAGAGCAGGAAAAGGAAGCATGGTCACTTCTTTTTCCAACCCTTCCTTAGACCTTCAAGAGAGAGAGGAAAAAGCATCTATCATCTCTTTTGCCTGCTGACCTTCTATCTTGAGCACCACACCTCATCTATTTTTCTTTCCCCAGTATAGTAAAGTGAATTGATGTTCAATACAAGCATGATAATAGATGTGCATTTAATGGTCTGAATCCTGCAAACACTGTGATCTAAACTTTTTGCAACCTCAGGCTTCCAATCTGCTTGGGGACTAAAGTGTCTCAGCCTCACAGATAATGTGTGTAGAAAAGTCATTTTAGCAAGTTTCCTTAGTAATTGGAATCTCTGCAATTCCCACATTAATTGGGATCTCTGGTCTGGTAATGCATTTACAGATAGAAAATAAGTAGGGCATAACTGAAAAAGACTGTGAAAATTAATACAGTGCAGTAAAATGAAAACTCCTGCATACATCTCCTCCCCTCAATTCTGCTCACTTTGAAGTTGTCAAAAGAATTTATTGCTCCTTCCTCTGATCTTGTCATTCCTTCCCTTTGAATTCCCTTTACTACATCAAATGCCATCTTTTCTCCTTGCCTTTCAGGCACAGTCCTCCCAATGTTCACTAAATTGCTAGCTAACAACATTGTTCTTATTTTAGTTGCCCACTAGATACTCTTTCTCTCATACTGTCCTTTGTAGCTGGGAGAGAGTCTTGGTAACAAAATATAACATCACTAGCTTTCTTTCTGCAAAACTATTTTAAATATCCTTTTAACTGTAATGTATCCAATAAGCAACTAATGAGTAGACAGGAGATGAACAAAAATATTTGTCTTTCTGTATTTAATAAAACAACAAGTTAATATATCTAAGGGGAAAGAGAAATAATACAGTTTAAAAAGCTCCATGAGCTTCCCTGTAAAATTCTACTTGTGTTTTGTTACTTCGTTTCCTCCATGTTAATGGAAGGTAATCAAGATAATGTTCACTTTGTTCATTGATTCTTTCAAAGAGAAGAAACCCAGCAGTAAATCCTCAACTTTAAATAGGCATATTTGTCATACGTATTTTGCAGGCAGTATCATTCCTATACCTTGTGTGCATCTAACTCCACGTGACTCTGCCCTCCACGGGTTACATGAGGACACATCTTTCCTCAGTTTTTGATAAAACAAAAGCAGTCTGTGGAGTTGTCACTGAGAATCCCTGGCTGCTTGGTGACTACCTACTCTATACAGCAGACTTCATCCTGGCCTGCTTGCAGAACTAAACCGGTTGCTTTCTGGCCAGGAATGAAAAAAGGGCATCCTTCTTTTCCTTATATGGCCATTTGTTTTTCTCTTTCCTTCCACCTTGACTTGCTTTTCTTGAAACAATTTAGAACACAGAAAAAAAAAATATTCAAAGTGAATATGACTGGAAAAGCATCAGTTATTATATTTTTAACCACACAAGCCTATGCTTGATCTACTGCAGTGTTGTCTGTCTGGTTATTTGCTTTTCTTGTTAATAATGATAGCCACATACTGAAGTACAATAAAGACAAACACTTCAGGCAAAGCCATACGTAAAGCCTATTATTTCTAAGTCTTTATTTTAATATTTGTAAGTTTTCACTTGTTGTCCCATATTTTTTAACAGAAGAGAAACATCTGAGAATACTGTCCTTAATAAGAATAGGTTAATTCTATCTTCTTGATATTTAAGAATAGTTATCTAAGAAAGAAAAAAAAAGAGACTAATCTGATCATGCCAATAAATGATTGTTAATGATAAATATATTCAACTAATGATAAATATGCAGAACAACAAATAATTTTTGTTATTGCTAAAAAGGTTTTTTCATTGTAAAACTGTAATATTTTCATTTTTAAATTGTAACTTCTGTCTTACAAAAGGAAGAGTAAATAGCAGAGAAAGAAAGGACAGTGTAGAATTACAAAGGAAACCTAGAAGTGGATATTAATACACTGGAAAAATACTGTTACATTGGCTCTTATTTTTATTGTGTTTCCAATGAATCCCAGGGTAGTATTTTAAACTATACTTTTCACAAATATAAACCTAGGTTTTGTTACTGATTTTAAATAGAAACAAACCTGCCAGGTCCTATTTTAAAAATAATGGTTTAACGACCTTTTTTCTGCTTCTCTCTTAGATCAGGCACCCCAAAAAAGAGTGCATGGGCTGGTAAGTACCACATACAGGTCTGGCAATACTGAGGATCTGTGCTTCCTGTCCTGAAAAAGGGTACAAGGATTGGTGAGTGTCACCCTGGAGGGTTCTTTGGAAGATCTGGATATTTGGAAGTTGCTCCTTGTTAGAAATGTCATGACAGCATTTTACCAGTCCCAAAGTCAAAGAAATCTGCTGCAAAATGCAGCCAAGAGGTGAATTGGCTTTTACTTTTCCTTATTTAACTTATTCCATACATTTACTTCTGTGGAACAAGCAAATACTACCTCCAGTTGCACCCTCTCACATCATGGCTCCTTACTAGGAATCTGAAATAGGACTTCTCTATTCCAGACAGTCTTCTTGGTTGCAGGAACTATTTCTGTGTTGAAGTAGACCCTTGAGCACTATGTGCAAACACCGTGAATTGCACTTTATATTAGAGGACTGGGGAAACCGGTGGTAAGTCAGCGGGACGGAGGTGTAAACTGCAGCCCATGGGTGGGACAAACTTATCCTGAGGACTTGTTCCCTTAGCATTCCACATTAAATTCTCCTGTGAAACCAGAGGATAAGCTGTGTCAAAGTATGGCCAGGGAATTTGGACCCAATTGTGCAGAAGGTCGTGTCCTTGACTAGACACTGGATGTGACCCTGTGTGCCCTGGCCCCTTTCTGCAGGCAGTGGTGTCCTGATTTCAGTGACAAGTGGCTTCCACAGGGAATCCCGGCAAGCTCCTCCTGAAGTTACTTGGCACTTGGATAAGGATGACGTAATTTTGGATGAAACAATAACCATGGGCAAACAGTTTGCAATGTTATGCAAAAGGGTTACTTATTTCAACAGGCCATGGCAAAAATATAGAGAAAAAAATTCTCTTTAGGTAGACTTTTCATTTATATAATGATCACAGCCATTATATAGCATTCAGCAACTTTATTCTAGGAAGTAAAATCAAGTTCTTATAATAATCCTTGTGGGATCTTGGTTGGAAGAAAATGGACACTGTTATCATGAATTGTCCTTGAACCATGGAAAGAGCATGAAGATAGAAGAACGATGGAGAAAAGGCAATGAAGCAAGAAGATAAAGCAGAGCAAAGTAGAGAAAAACAGGATGTGGAGGGTACAGGGTGAGTTAGATGACAGCCAATCGTGTAGTAGATCTGGGTGTGTAAACAGCGTGGGGGCTCTCGCATGTCTCCCATCATCACTGCTGTTGGTGTGTGTGATCAGTGAAGCCTGCTCTGTATAACCAAGGGATGTACCAGTAAAAAAGGTCTTTGCTTTATAACTCCTGTGGAGTTGCCCAAGTCCATTCTCCCCCCGCGAATCCTCACTTACATGCAGAAAATAGTCAAAATCACATCTCTGGAACAGTATTCTGGAAGTAAAATAATCTTGTCACCAAATCTTTTTTATTTCCTCCTTGGGATAATTTCAGTTTCAAAGATCCTAATTTTCTGCTGCAGTAGACAAATTCCAGTTATATTCTGGATTCCCCCTTGGGAGAATATTTTCTTATATAGGAACAGAACTCAACTGATCAATGCTTTTTAGAACCACAGTGGGAACTTTGGCTGAGTGCGGGGGTGAAGGGCTTCCTATATTAGGGAGTGTTTTGATTGTGTGGTAGTCGACAAGTGTGATGGGCCAGTTGAATGCTTATGGGTAAATTTAGAAGGCCAATGAGGTGAATATCCTGTTGGGAGTCTATTATGGACCACCCAACCAGGATGAAGAGGTTGATGCAATG
>JANHFX010153592.1:0-12977 GCA_027560015.1 Chloroceryle amazona
TGTTAGACAAGATCTCCCTTTCATAAACCCATGCTGGCTGGCCCTGATCCCTTGGCTTCCCTGCAATTGCCATGAGATCTCACTCAAGAGAATCCTCTCCATGATCTTTCCAGGTACCAAAGTCAGGCTGACAGGCCTGTAGTTCCCCGTATCCTCCTTCCGTCCCTTCTTATAGATAAGTGTCACATCAGCCACCCTCCAATCATCTTATACCTCTCCTGTTGACTAGGATCTCTGAAATGATGGAGAGAGACTTGGTGAGCTCTCCTGAAAGCTCCCTAAGTACCCTTGGGTGAATGACATCTGGCCCCATAGATTTATGAGTATCATGGTGCAGAAGCAGATCATTAACTACTTCTTTCTGGATTAAGGGTGGGTTGTGCTGTTCACCATCCTTATCTTCAAGCTCAGGAGGCTGAACACCATGGGAGCAGTTGATCTGTCCACTAAAGACAGGAAAAGACAACATTAAGTATCTCAGCCTTTTCCTCATCATTGGTTGCAATGTTCCCCCCTGCATCCAGTAAGGGATGGAGATTCTCCCTCATACTCTTTTCATTGTTAATGTACTTTCAGAAGCTTTTTTTATTGTCCTTTATATCAGTGGCCAAGTTTAATTCCAGCTGGGCTTTTGCCTTCCTAATTTCTATTTTGTCAGAGTGCTGGGAAACTGTGGTGGCAATAAACACCCATTTTCAATAGCTGCTACTATCTGTTTTGCGGGTGCTTTCATGGCAATTGTTAATGTCATTATAATTTTTACATTTTGCATTTAGAGATGATTAATGTTTCAGAGAATAGGAAAACAAATTTCAGTGAAGTGTTGTTAAATATGTAATCTATGGATATTAATCTGCAACTGGTGGATCTCTGCTCTCACAGAGGCATGCTCAGTCCCTGTGAGGAATGTAAAAAGGGAGCAGAATAGCTGCAAGAAACACATGTATGACATACCTAAACAAAATACCAGTGTATGCTTGATATGAAATGGTGATAACCATAAATGAAAGTTGGTGGATAAGTTGAATGGGGAGCGAAAGCTATAACCCAGCTAGCCAAAAGAATGAATAGACATAGGAACTTTCACAATAGAATGTGACTCAAAACTCAGGACAAAAAATACAGACATTAACACATCTCTCAAAAAAAGGAAGAAAATGTGTATGGATCACCAAAGAAGGCACAAATAGACTGATGCTGAAAATGAGAATAAATTTATTTCCTGCAGCCGTTGATTGCATTTGGACTTGTTTCTTACTGAAAATGGTTTCTGACTAGGAAGTTGTTAAAGATAACTATAATTCTTCTGGATGTGTGAAATGTTTGCTATATATGCAAAAAGAAACTGTGTGAAAATAAATTAACATCACACAGAGGAAGTCTGGTGAAATTCCTATCAAGGCTCACAGTGAGAATAATTAATTATGTTTCTGCATTTGGGCAGTGAAAGGAATAGTAAAGATCTCAGAGGTCAATCTATTTTGCATTAAATATGTAAAAGGCAGAGGAAAAAAAAAAAGATAAACTTCTAACATGTTAATTTTTTTACACAGGTACAGGATATAAACTACAAGGAACCAGAGTAAAATGAAGTCTGTGTGGCTGAAGGGCCTCAATTCTTCAAGATCAGCTCTGCTAGGTTAGGGTACTACTGCCTGGCATTGCTAAAACATGTAAAAATATGTGAAGAATGATCAACTAGAACATACAAACAACACAGGGAAAGAAAGTGGAAGAAAGACATTAAAAAAAAAAAAAAAAAGCATGCATATATTAATTTCATTTTATTGTACCTCCTCATAAATTCACTAAATAAACAGCACTAGATGAGTGGTAGAAATATCAGGGTACCCTGGGGTAGCCTGAGTGTTCTTGATTATTTCAACTGATGCAATACTGGCTTTAAGTATTTCTGCATCAACTATCACATACAATATCCTTAAAGTATTTCAGGTTACAGATCAGAACATACAATAAGTTTTTCACAGAATATAAATTAGTTCCTAGAGTTATTAATAGAATAAGGTATCTTGTAAGAAAAGCATCCACTACTACTCAAAATTAGATATAACAATATTAGATATAGATTCATATTCAATCTATCAATTACAGATATTATTGCTCCATACTTCATCACTCAAAAGTCAGAACCCCATTTCTTACATCTTCTCTTTCATATTCCCTCTTTCCCTCCCTTTTTTCCCCTTGCAAGTACATTGTTGGTTCATTTTTATTTTCTAAGTACCTAGTCTCAGCTGTATGTAATTACCTTAAATATCAAGAAATGTGTGTTCATCTGAAAATCAAGTACAGGACCCTTAAGGCTTTGTGAGATACTATCCTCAAATAGTTCAGGTGTTTTGGTATTTTATTCCCATCTTCAGTTTTGTTTACCTTGCCATTATGAGCTGTCGCTCACAATGTCAAAACATCGAAGAACATTTTTTAATTCCTTGTGGATACTGTGTTATGTACAGGAAAAAAACTCTGAATAGAAACTTGCTCAGAACAAAGTGAATGCCAGGGAAAAAAAAAAAAAAAAAAAGGAAAAAGGGGAGAGGAATATCAAGTGTGTCTTGCTCCGTGAGAGGATTTAAAATTGTTTATTGTGAGGTCATCCTATGAAGTAATGCTGTCATTTCCCAATGAAATGCTGTGAAATGTCAGTTAATTTGAAATGTGCTTTTAAGTGATTCAGATGCTACAAATCCTGAAACTGGTGTCTGAAACAAGTTGAGAATTTGTACTTGAGGCTGCCAGCAAGGTTCTGTTTGGAATGCAGCAGCTTCTAAGACAAAAAGGGTAGTGGTCTAATTTCACAGCACCATATGGCAATGCAGGTGCATGTAGATACATTACTAGTGTTGATGGGTCATGTTGAAGGTCCTCTTCATAGGTTTGCTTATGATGCTACACGAAGAAATGAGAAGCAGTGGAGTGTTTTGTGTGGCCCATGTCTTATCCCAACACAGTCTAGAACTCCCCTGGACCAGAACTATTTCTAATTCCCAACAATAGCTCATATTGCAGATGTACAGCCCCTGTAAACAAATTAATTCCGTTTTCCTGTTTGTTTGTGAAAAAAAAATTACTTTAAACACTTTAAATCGGCACCTGGACAAGTGTCCTTTCTGTTTCAAATAAATAGGGCTATTTACACAGACTGCACTGAAAAATGCCAGAGATGACACCAAAAATATTTATAAAGGAAACTGTGAGGGTGTAACAAGCACCAAGTACTCACAGTGAATTGAAGTTGCTGCTTTACACCTGTTCAAGACTACTGCTAGCTCTTCCCTTATGGGAGACTTGTGTTCATTATAATATAAAAGCAACTGATACTTAGCACTTATATAAAGCCTACTTATAATTTACTGGCTCTGTAGGAGTTACCTTATGCTGTGCTGCAGGATCAGGCCTACCTGAACTGGACCTATTACTTACACTGCCTGTCAGGAAAGAGGGAGGTACACAAAGCTGAGTTAGCAGCTTTTATCTGCCATGCACTCCTTACAGAAGGGCAGTATTGACTTCAGGAGGATATTTTTAGATAATTACATCCCTACACTGACTTGGTAAAAGGTTGCTGGAGTGGATGCTGCTTAAACCTGTTTCTAGAAATGAGCAGATGATGTCATTTTTAGAACATCAGAATAAATATTATTGCCCAACTAAGGTGAAACTCTGGTTTCATTAGCTAGAATAAACAACAACCACCAAACAAACAAAAACCCAAACAAACACAAATGCACATACAGACAAAAACACCACCACAGACAAACAAAAAAAAAAAAACGACAGAACCAAACCAAACAGTTGCTGGCTTTTTTCCTACTCAAAAGCTAAAAGACCTTTACAGCAGTTAACCAGAAGCAAGGAGCTGTCTCCAAAAACACACTAGGATTGCAGTATTTACACTCTTTAGCAGGGTTGTACATATTTTACCAATCTTCTTTTTACATGCTCTCATGTAAAGCAAGGAAGATGCTGCTGTGAAGAACTTATTCTTAAAACTTGCTCTTTAGCATGCATGCAAAACTACAGCAGCTGGACAGACATAAAAATCCCCCAGGGATGATTCATAGCCCCATGCACTTGCCCTAATTTTGCAAGCTGAAATCTGGCAACATAGCAGGCTGCTGCTGCTAAAATAATTACCAGAGCTGAATAGAGAAGATGCATTTTCAAGCCAAACCATTTGGAAATATCAACACTTGAAGAGAAAACACAAACAGTCATTTAACATTGATTTAAAAACTGTTTTGTAATTTAAAATGAACATGTCTGTTATCCTATTTATATGTTGCAGACAAGAACTGAATGCTTGCTTACATTTAGGTCTTTTTGTGTTCAGAGTTAAGGCTTTTTAGAAAACATTCAAGGGCTGTTATTCCTGGGTGAAGCAGGGTTGGACTCAGACAGTGTACTATGAACTACAGTGGAGTAGAAAATGAACGTAAGGGATTGCCTATGTATTTAAAACTACCAGAGTAGAACTTCTGCAATTGCTGGGGAATCCATTAGAGTTCAGTTGTTGGTATAACAAATGAAGGCTTCAGAAAAACGTAATTCATATTGACACAAGATAATACTTTGTTTACCTATTGTATATAGAAACATAGGAATATAGAAATGTCTGGGTTGGAAGGGACATCTAGAGGTCATCTAGTCCAACCTCCCTGCTGAGAGCAGGGACATCCCCAACTAGAATCATACTGCATGACTGACAAGTGTTGGAGGCAAAGTGAAAAATTGACTAGTGACACTACTTTATAAAGGTATGATACAAACATGAGCAGTTGTTTAGATTCAGACTAACTGCAGTGGTTCCCAAATGTTCTCTTTTCACTATAGTGAGCTCTACCTATATTCTTTGTATGATCTGGAAAAGGGGACCACTGCTTGTTACATACGTTTATTAATTCATGTTTGGCTAACCTTGGCAACTGTAGCAAAACAACAGGAGGTGACTATAATGAAACAAAATTTGGACCTTCCAAACCCCCTTGCTTTCTAACTCTCCTGACAGAGGTGGGAGGCTTGCTGCATCTGGGTAAGGATTCCAAAATAAATACCCAATAACAACAGAGTTGTTATTAAGCCGGCATTCTTTATTGCAGCACTAGGGCAGCACTGGGGATTCTCCTCCATAAGTGCTTCAATGAATTATCAAAACACACTATCTAATGTACATGAAAAACAAACATATTCATCACATTTCCTGGAAAGGTCAGTCTTACTCTAATGAGCTCCTGGAATTCATTTACACAGTCCAAGCATGTGTAATGAAATTAGTGTTAGGGTCTTTTCCCCCTCTGGTGGTCATTCATAGTCTTCCTCACACTGTTCGTTAGTTGAACTCTGGGCCTCCTTCACCCATATATGGGCTTTACCCATAGTCATGGGGTTAGCTCATTCATCCTTCAGCCCTGGAATACTCCAATAAGATCAGTTTAAATGTTTTCAGGTGTTTATCTAACACTGGTGTCCTCTTCTGTGCTTATCTCGATGTCTCAAGTCCCTGTTATCAGGGGTGCTCTGGCTTAATGAACCATCTCAAAGCCTGTTTCGTCCCTGCCAGTCAAGAAGGCTTGCAGGTTTCAAAACATCTCATTATCAACTCTACCCAACAAATGATTAACCTGTGCAAGTGAGGCTAAGAAAAGAATACAAGTAAGGCTAGTAAGATTTAAAATTTCTCTGCATCATTGGGGGAGTGACCAGGGATATCAATCCTTTCAGTAACAACAAGGGAGCTGTGTAGCTCTCCTACACCAGGAGGCTAGTGACTTGCAGGGGAAGAAATATGTTGGTGTCTACTAGAGGGGATGGCTTAACCTCTGCCCACTGTCTTATCCCACTGTGGAAGTGATAGTACTTCCCCTGGTTACACCTTCCAACACACCTGGAGTTTGGCTTTAGAGACTTTATAGGCACCATCATGCTATCCTGTTTTCAATTCCTCTCTCTAGTTCAAGTGATATCTTTTCCTTTCAGTCTAATCCAGCATTCACAATGAGTTGACCACTACAGAATGATAATTACAGGAAAAAACAAAAACTAGGAAATTTCTTGATACTTCTTTTTTCTTTCCTGATCCTTCATTTAAAAATAATACAAAAATAATACAATGGTGATATATAGTGAAGCCTGCTTTCACTTGTGAAAAGCCAAGAGAATTACAGTTAGTGCTCAGATGTTCTTGCTTTTCATAGCTCATCTTGCAGGACATAAATATTCCTTCTTGATACAGTTGTCATCTCCATCAAAATTCTAGTAGCATTGGCAGTAAACTCCATTCATCACTTTGACTTAACCCTGAGCTGCACTCTACCTCTTTCCATGTCAAAAGCATACTTCAAGTATGGAAGCTTGCTTATGACATCCACCAGTTTTTATTGCAATGCCCAGAGACCCAAAGTGATTTGTAGATTTAAGGGGCATGCAGCCTATGAAAACTGCAATCTAGCCTCCACTCTGCATGTAGGAAAGAAAGAAGAATTATTTTTTTTCATTTATTCTTCTGTGCAAGTCCTTCCTCCAGATGGAACTCTGAGTATGACATCACTGTCTTCAAGAAATTACTTCAAATACTAAAAAGATGTTTTCAGAGATACCTTGTCTGGATATACCAAATAAGGTCAGTAGGGTAACAGTCCATGACTTTTTTTCACATATGGCTCACAAAATTGTCAGAGATGGGTAAGGTAAAGGAGTGGTAGGCAACTGCAAACTACAGTTCAGCACTTAAATGAAGTTGCTGGAGAAAGGGAAGGTAACTTCTGCTTGATCTCCACCAAGGCAACATGAACAAATGCTGTGTATCTGCTCTGCATCCCTCACAACTCAGCAAGGTAAGAGAATGTAAAATCTGTCCTCAATCTTGATATGTCCCATGGCAGCTGTTCTAGCGTTCACAACCTTGTGAGATCAAGCATTTTTACTGTAGTAACCAAGAACTTGTAGATTGACAGAGACATATATCCACAGTGAGAGATATAATAATGATGTGAATTGAAAACAAATTAGTAAATAGAAGTTTCTTGGTTCCAATAGCTATCTGCCAAGCATGTAAAATGTTATTGCAAAAGTTTCTTAACTGAAACAACAAAAAGGGACCCAGACCAATTTTCCCTTTTTCAAATAATATGATGATTCCATTTACCATGTAGATACAGCAGGCAAAATATGTCGTAACTCAATACAACAGCCAATTGAATTCTTGCCCAAAATTTAAAATTAATTTGATGACTTTTGATAATTTTTTAATCATCCTTTTTTATCATCCATCATCATTTTTTGACCATTTAATTATTTAATCATCATATAATGTTTTGGGTTGGAAGGGACCTTTAAGGGTTATCTAGCCCAACCCTCCTGCAGTGAACAGGGACATCTTTAACTAGATTAGGTTGTTCAGAACCCCATCCAACCTGGCCATGAATGTTTCCAGGCATGGTACATCTACCACATCTCATAAAAACATACTTGTCTGTGAAAGTTCAGTGTTAGAAAATTAGAAATTACCAAGGTAGAGTTGGTGTTGGTAACAGAAATGCCAATAGTTTTCTAAGAGGTTCATTGAGTTCCAGAATCATGACATGGCATTTGCAAATCTGTAGTAATGAACAATGTTACCCAGTCTCACTGTTAAGATGATCCATTCTACCAACCCCTATGGGCATAAGAGGCAAAAAGGAAAAGACTGAATTTGTCACCAGGGTAAAAGGAAAGCTACCTCTATAATTACTTCCAGACCTTGAGATTTAACATTTATTTATCTGACTGTGACTTAGATTTCAGTATTAAAACACAACAATAAAGTAAAAGCACCAGAGACATTATTCTTACACAACCCTACTCAAACAAAGTACAAGAAACTAAATGACATGCCAAAGTCAGATAGTTAGAGAGGTCAGCAGCAGCACCATCACATCCTAGATCACACTTTGGCATCTCATATAAAAGGAAAGGCAACACCTTGTCTTGTTTTATCAGACAGAAGCCTCTTTCTTTCCTGGTAAAGTATTCATATTCCACATGAGAAAGAAAAATAATAATCATCTTACAAAGAGGTAGCACCCAGGGATATGCTATAAAATAGTCTTTTTAAACATCAGCCATGAGATTTTGTTTACAACAGGCTTCGTCCCTTGGGTTTCACAATCTATTTGAAATACTATAAAAGCTGAAGTTCTTTTGATGAGTGGATAATTAATGGAATAGATCAAAACTAGGATGAAAATTTGTTTTTTAAAAAAAACCTTTTGTTAAAAATAGAATTGTTTTTTTTAAAGGATCTCTCCAAGGGCCAGACATATCTTTTGAATATTTTTTCAGTAGTGAGACAGGATAGAGCTGATAGCGTATGAGCATGAGTACAGCCAATACATTTATGCCTGCTTTAGAAAAGGCTAAGGATATTTTCCATACCTGACTGCTCTTACCTAGTTTGCTCATGACCTGCAATTTCCTTGCTATTCTTCCTTGGACAAAGATTTCTAACCAAGCATAAGTAATCATTATTAGGATAATGTGATAGTTTGACCTTGGCTGGATGTCAGGCGCTCACGCAGCTTCTCTATCACTCCCCCCCCAACACCCTCTTCTTAGCTGGACCAGGGGGGAAGAAAATAAGAAGAAACTCTTGGGCTAAGACAAAAGCACTTTTATGAAAAAGTAAAGCAATGCTGCGTGCAGAAGCAAAAGAAAACTGTTTTATTCTTTACTTCCGACCATCACATGACGTCTGGCTCTTTTTGGGAAGCAGGGCTCCAAATGCATAGCAAGTGCTCTGGAGGACAAGCTGATGCCCCTCTCCCCTCCCCTCCTTTTCCTAGCTTTTATAGTTCAGCTGATGTCATATGGTATGGAATATCCCTTTGGTCAGTTTGGGTAAGCTGTCCCAGTCGTGTCCCCTCCCAGGATCTTGTCCACCCCATCCCACTGCAGGGGGAATGTAGGAAAACCGTCCTTGATGCTGTGTGAGCCCTGCCCAGCAGCAGCTTATAACACAAGGGTGTGTTATCAGCATCTTTCCAGCTCTCCATGCAAAACACAGCACTGGGAGGGCTGCTATGGGGAAAATTAACTTCAGCTCAGTCAGACCCAATACATGTAAACAAAGTGAAAGTATAAAAGTAGAAAGTACAGTAAGCAGGAGGGGGTTATTTGTTGCATAATTGCAGCTGCTTTATTTTGAGTGAAAGAAATTCTCAACCAAGAATACCTTTTAAGGTATTACGTTGATAAGCCCTTTTGGAGATGGCTCTAACTGTGTCACAGCTTTCATTTAGAAGTTCAGTTGTCCCATTTTTCACACAGGGTAAATGAAAAGTGTTAAAAAAATACCAGCAGTGACAACAACACAACATGCCCACTTCTTGCTCAATTGACCTAATTCCAAACACTGGAGAATTAGTAAGCCTCATTGGCAAGGCTTACTGTGATGTTGCTGCAGGAACTGTTCCCTTTGTTTTTTGGTCCTCTCTTGTAACTTGCTTGCACTCTGACATACAGACTTCTTCGCAAAAGGTCTTACTCCTCCCTCTGATAATGAATTTGTAGACGCTCTGAAGAAGACTAGATGAATTCCAGCAGCATAGCTTGTCAAACTGAAGCAAAAGCAGTTAGCATGCATCCTAAATATTACAGGCTCTTCAGGCAATGAAAGAAAGAATAAAAACAAGTGCCACCACCCATAATTAATGTGATATTTTGCTCCTTCATTCACACTGCTTTGATCAACATATCCTGTGTATCAAAACAAGTGGGGAAAAAAACATGTACAGTTCAGCATTTTACTATCATTTTACTCTCATTATCTGAGAGTCTGTGAGGCAGTTCAGTACAGATATACTTTGAAATTCTGAGATTCTAAAATACTTCTATTATAATCTAACAATTTTATCAGAGTTATTCAACTGATTATAGTTACACTAACAAACTGCAAAGCTACTGAACTCTCAGACAGGACTTCATAAATATAGGAAATAATTTTTCAGAAGAGGAAAATATTTAGACAAGTTTGTAATCAGAAACACTGAATGATAACCTAGCCTTCTGACTTCCATGCGAGGTCAGTTTGGCCACAGTGAACCCTGGACGACTTCTCCTGAAGTACATTGTATCACTGTATTTAGTGTATGACATTAAAACCCCAAACAATGAAAAACAAGTAACAAGTGATAGGACAAGAGGAAATGGACTCAAATTGAACCAGGGGAGGTTTAGGTTGGATATTAGGGAAAATTTCTTCACTGAAACAGTCATTAAACTCTGTATCAGGCTGTCCAGGGAAATGGTTGAACACCGTGCATGGACATTTTTAAAAGTCATGTAAATATGGTGAATTGGGATGTGGTTTATCAGTGGACTTGGTAGAGTTAGATTAATAATTGGATTCAATGATCGTAAAGGACTTTTCCAACCCAAACAATTCTATGGTTCTGCGAAAGTACTTAAAAGAAATAAGAACGCAGGGAAATCAAATTTCAAGCACAGCTTCACTGTGTTTTTTTTATTATTGTGCTAATTTCTTTGTGCCCTTTGCATGAATGAATTAAATGTTCCTTATTTGTTATAAATTCCTCTATGAAATCACAGACCAGCTTGACCTAAATGAAGATACCTCTGAGAAAGTCCAGTTTGATATACGTAGGGAGGAGACAGGCAGCAGGAGACTGCAGTCATCAAGAAAGACACACAGAAAATAGACTTGTTCTTACTCATGTCCTCTCCTCTTCCCATGGTTGTCAGGCCACAAACTACAAACCCAAACTTATGTCTCATCACAAGGAAATATCAGTTACATTTTATGGATTAGGCTACAGAGAGCTTCTGTCACAGTGATGCTCCTGAGCACAAGCTGTAGAAGAATAAATATGAATATTGAGATGAATTGATGCAAATTGTGGCCTTGCCTTGCAAGGGCTGCAGCAGAAGCACCTGAAGACACTATGGTATTGTATACGCTGTTCCTGTGAGTGAATGATGGGTCTTCACAGCCATGCCTAAGGACAGGACAGTTCTTGTGTCCTACTAGCTTTCCCTTGTGCCCAAGTCACTTATGCTTCACCTCAGGGCCAAGATGGGCCAGGTCTCTAACATAAGCCCCCTTAAATCCAGAATGGTTTTTTGACTGAGTTGTGACTCCTTTCCAAGGCAGAATATGGAGAAAAGCACTGCAGGAAAGCTGCTGGCCCAGTTCAACTGTGAAATGTTGAAACAGAGAAGAGGAGGAGCAGGAAGCTGCAGCCACAGCCAACAGCTGTCTCTGCAAAACCTGGAGCAGGGCTGTGGAGCTGAGCAGGTGGTCATCCCTCAGGGGCTGCTTCAGAGGGAGTGGACCCCACTTCTGCTGCTTCACCACCAGGCCAAACCGTTTGCATCTCTCTGTGTATGCTTAGCCTCATGCACCTTGGTTCCCAGACTTGTCTGTAGGAGCACTTGGGTGAGTTTCAAAAGTAACTCATGGGATACTAATGACTAATTTTTCCCCTTCTCTTTAAATATGCTTATTATATGTGTATGTTTAACGTGGGGAAATCCTTTGTGACCTTTTGCAGTGTCCCAGGTATGGTGGAACCTCTTATTCATGTACAACAGCCTGCTGAGCTGGGGGGGATGCACTGGGACATGTGTTTGGAGGGAGCAGAGGGGAACAATGCAAGGACTACCCAGGAGAGACAGTCTGCAGCAACAGAGGGGATCACAGGGCACTGGAGGCACGTGGGTGCAGCTTACCCACAGAGCACAGGGTGCAAGCAATATGGGGAGACAGCATTTGTTCTGCTGCCACTCCATGGCAAGGTGGCCAGAGACCAGAACTGACTTAAAGCCTCAGAAGCTGTGGCTGTGCAAGACAAGAGAAAGGCATGCAGGTTTCTGTGCTACAGTGGGGTCAGGGATACTTGTCCTGTAGATATCACATATGCTGTCAGGGAATTAATTTCTCTCAGTATAAAGCAAAGTAATCATGTATCTGCTCCGATTTATACCAAGATACCTGCATTCCTACAGATTCCTCCAGATAGCTGGAACCAGCACCATGATGCATGCTAGTGAGTACAAGGGTAGTTTTACTAAGTAGTAAAACACTCACAGATGTTACATTCTGATTTATAGAAATTAACTGGTTTATTTTTTAACAGCTGTAGCAGAGACTTTTTACATTAAAGCAATAACAAAAAGTAGTCAGTATGCTTACCTAGAAGAGCTTTCTAAATGAGGAGTATTATTGGCCTTATGTATTATTATTGCTATTCATAATTAATGGAAATGTAGCATTTTTCACTAATGGAAAAGAACCACGGCAAAGAGTGCTTTCCATTATATTTATTACCTATCTTAGGAACAAAAAATGCACTTAACCCGTAATTAAGGTTACACAATAAAAGCTTTGTAAATACTGAAATTGGAAAGTCTCCTTTCAACATCACATACTACCATTAAGCAAAATATTTTCTCTCAGGAATGTGCCTTTGAAATGACAAAATTGTTTTCCTGAAAGAAAAGTCAAAACAAAACAAAAACCTTAAAGGCAGCACTGCTTTGTTTCTCCACAGCCTTCACATTCACTTCACAAGCATTGCATGCTTAATCAATATTTCATGTGAGCAGTAAAAAAAAAAAAAAAAAATCTGTGGTGATCTAAAACATCTCTCACTGTTGGAGATATGAGGAATGGAACCAAATGGGCAAGTGGGGAAATGAATCTGATGGACAAAAACTATTTGCGAAAGAAAAATCCAGACATTTTTGCTGGGAGCTGCCCCACTGCATGGTACTATATAACAAAGTGGGTAGGGGTGTAGTCAAGGTTTAGGGTCAGGGCGGACCCTTAGACCAATAACAGATGCTCTCTGTTAACCCCCCTCCCTCTCCAAAGGGGGGGAGAAAGGGAATAAGGGAGAGAGACTTAGCGATTAGAAAAGGAAACTAGAAAAGCTTTAATGAGAATAAAAATAATAATAGTG
>JANHFX010153593.1:0-12961 GCA_027560015.1 Chloroceryle amazona
CTAGGCTAGGCTGTATTGGTACTTTAAGGCTTGTCTTGAGAGGGGGGGCAGTGTTGGAGAAGTGCAAATTAATGCTAGGTTTGCTGGTTTGGTGGGTGATGCCATAAAGAAACAGGAGGGAGGCAACAAACTAAGGTTTAAAAGGTTTAGAATTAATGTTTAAAGCTGAGCCTTTTGTGTTTTTTGTTTGTTTGTTTTTGTTTTGGTTTGTTGTTGTAATGACAACAACTTTATGTTGTAATGGTTACAATAAATTCAAGTCAAAGAAAGCACTAATCAGTTTGCATAAGCAGTCTGATTTTTCAGGGTCTTAATGAGATCCTAAAAAGAAGATGAAATTCAAGAAAATCAGTTTAAATAGTCACAGATACAGAAATAAAATGCTTGAAATTTCAGGTAGCTTTTGAAAAATAACTTGCGTTCAGGAAGCTCAGAAACATAAGACAGTTGATTCTTCAAAACCAAAGCAAAGCTGCAAAAGGGGCCAGACAAGGTAATTCCTGTGTAGGAGCTGTGAATCTTACTGCAGAGGAGAGGATATTGGAAAATGAAACATGGCATATCTTTAATCTCTCTGTCTTAAAGCATCAATATTGGTCTTGTAAGACTTACCTACACAGAAAGTGATACTTGAAAGAGTCCTGTAATACAGCAGCTAAGAGAAAGTATGTTTTTGTGCTCTAGCAGCAGAGCTAGTATGTTTCAAGCTGCAATTTAAGTTGATACCAATTCTTCAGAAAATAGCCTAAGAATGATCTTGTTATGAAAGAAGATCTAAGGAGAATGACTGCTCAGACAGGAGGAACTGATTCTTGTGTTGTTCATTTGTTTCTAGTACCTGACTACCAAATCCAGTGTGAAAACCATTTCTAAATTTGTAGACCCTGTCCCTAGCAGCATGGAAATTACCTGCAGAATGTATAGATAGATCACTCCTTAATAAACATGCTTGTTGGGAATAAACAGGTTTTTGGAAAATTGTTCCCTTCTGCACCCAGAGGTTGGTATATGTTAGCTGGTATTTATGTATACCCAGGGAGTAGTTGAGATGGTTCAGATTCTAATCTGACAGGCACTTTTATTTCTTGACTTTCTTTTGCAATTAGACTTTAAAAAAAAAGGTAAAATGGAGGATGCAGGGAACTACTGGCCAGTCAGCTTCACCTGCATACACAGTCGATCATGGAACAAGATCCTCCTGGAAGCTATGTTGAATCATATGGAAGAGAGAGGGATGCTTAGAGACAGCCAGCATGGCTTCACCAAGGGCAAATCATGGCCTTCTACAGTGGCATGACTGCATCAGCAGACAAGGAAAAAGCTACATCTCCATGGACTTATATAAAGCCTTTGGCACACCCTCACATAACATTCTTGCCTGTATATTGGAGAGGTACAGATTAATGGATGCCCTGTTAGATGGATAAGGAATTGACTGAGTGGCAGTGTGGAAAGAGTTACAGTCAATGGCTCAAAACCCATGTGTAACCAGTAATGAGTAGTGTCCCTCAAGCATTCATACAGGGACCAGTACTATTTAATAACTTCATCAGTGACACGAGTGGAATCTCACCAGGTTTGTGAATGACATCAGTGAGTGGTACAGTTGATACACTTGACAGAATGGATGCCATCCACGGGGACCTGGACAGCTTTGAGAAGTGAGCCCATGTGAACCTCCTGAAGTTTAGCAATAAAATAAATAAAAGTGTGGGGCAATCCCCAATATCAATACAGACTTGAGGATGAATGGATTGAGAGTAGTCTAGCAGAGAAGGACTTGGGGGATAGTGGTGGATGCAAAACTGGATGAGCTAGCCAGCAGTGTGTGCTTACATCTCATAAAGCCCACTGTATCCTGGGCTGTCTAAAGTGAAGTATTCCCAGCAGGTTGAGGGAGTTGATTCTCCCCCTCTATCTGTAGTACAGCTCTGGGATCCCCAGTAGAAGAAAGCTGTGGACCTGTTATAGAGTCAGTCCAGAGAAGGGCCATGGTAGAGGTCTGAAACAGCTTTCCTGACCTGTGAAGAAAGGTTGAGAATGTTGGGATGGAAACTAGAGAAGTCAAGTCTCTGGAGAGACCTTACTGTGGCCTTTCAGTAATGAAAGGGGGCTTATAAGACAGACAGAGACTTTTTACTAAGGCCTGCAGTGACAGAAGGGACAATAGTTTTAAGCTGAAAGAGGGTAGATTTAGGAATACAAGAAGGCTATAAGGATGAAAGTTTTTACTATGAGGGTGGAGAAACACTGGAACATATTCCCCTTTTGTGGATAAGTTGTATATGTCCCATTATAGGAAGTGTTAAACATGTCATGTTGGATGGTACTTCGAGCAACATGAACTAATGAAAGGTGTTCCTGCCCGTGGAAGGGAGGGTGAAGTAGATGATCTTAAAAGGACTGTCATGGTTTAGACCAAGATGGAAGCTGAGCACCAGGTGGCTGTTCACTCACCCCTTCCCCGCACCCCCCATGGGGTGGGAATGAGAATAGGTAAAAAAAGATAAAACTCTGTGGGTTCAGATAAGAATTTAACAGAACACCACAAGACGAGAAGAAACAACAGTAATAACATTAATGAAACAATATATAAAGCAGGTGATATAAAAACAACAAAACTGCCTAAATCTACACCAATGGCTTGTTGTTAGAGATTGCACAACATTAGAGACCTGGTCCCTTGCACTTACACAGCAGGCATAATGTCAGTACAGTATCGAATATCCCATTGGCTGGTATAGTGGGCTATCCTGCTGGGGTCCCCTCCATGTTCCTGATGAAAATGATCCCTATCTTAGCCAGACCCTGGAGAAGGTCCCTTCAAACCCAAACCATTTCATGATTTTTTGAAGTTACTTAGTGCCCTATTGAATGTAAACCATAGTGAATTTCTCTGGGGACTACTTGGGCCATCATACGATACAGGGCTTGTGGTTGCAAAAATCTGAAATGGTATCCTAGTCTCAATGTACTGTCAATCTTCCATGTTTTATACTTTCATAAGATAGATACAGTTTGATTTGTATGACCTCAGTTCATCAGAAACAGGAGGATACAAAGATAACAGAAGGGGGGTGGTCTAACTCTGTCCTGTAATCAAATCTATCTTTGAACAGCTTCTATTTATAACCAGTTTATAGGAAATCCTTACAATGGAAGTTTTACTCTGAAGTGGTAAAGCAAGTGGGAGTGATATTACAAACGGTGTCATATTGTATCCAATTTGAAGAAATAGCTTTTAAATTGTCGATTTTTGAAGTAAGCCTTGATTGAAATCTAAAATGCCATTTGCAGGGATGGATACTACATACCTGATGATACATGCAGAATTGCGGTAGCCTTATACCAGACTAGAACTTCCTATATGTTATCACTTTAGGAAGATCACTTCTTAGTCTTAGATCATAGAGGTTGTCTTCAGAACAGAAAGTGCCTTCCTTCTTCAGGACTAGGTTTAGTGGTCCTGATAATATTTAGTAGATGGTTGGACTTTATTAAGGTTGGAAATTACTTTCAAGATAATGATTCTATGACTCTACTTTTGGCCCTATGGTTAAATAGCTTATATGACACAGTGCTTTTATCTTACTGGTTTATATAATTTCTCTAAACATGTCTTACTATTACAAACCAGACTTAACCTGCAAATAGATTTTGTTGATGCTTTGCTGTGTAGTCTCATCAATTACACTTCATCTCTTAACATTTTGAGTACTAAAGAGTACCAATAAAATGGTGGTACCGTGTTTACGGGTATAATAGTACTTCTGCATTAGCCTAATTTCTTAAAGCATTATTGCTGCTCTGTTTTTTCCCTTGGATGACTTTTTGCTGAATAAGGAGGGCAAATCCCCAGAGCAAAGCACACAGCTGTCAACAAGCTTATGGAAAATGTTCATTCTTTTTTTGTATATGTACCATAATGATATGAAAACACAAACTTTAAAATAGTAGGTTTGAACTTGCATGAAATCCAAAACAGAATTTGAATAACACCTGAGATCATAAAAATTAACAGTAAAGACTTACTTCCAATATTTTTTTAAATAGCAAAGCTGAATGTTGAAGAATGTTCCAAAGGTCTATTTCTTCTGTACAATAATTTCATTTTTGTAGGGATTTTTACAGTGCATACAAACAGAATTTATAAAACTAAACATAAATGCCGTAACATCTTTCATTTCAAGAATTCTTTAAGGGTTGGAAGGGATATTCCTTTTATTTGAAGCCTGACTGAATCTGATTACTTGCCCTAGGCATGCTGGTTAGTATAGTTCATGCATATAAGTATTGTATGGAAATCATTTTAATAATTTGGCAATTAAATGTGTTATGTTCATTGAAAGCCTTTGCTTATCCAGTAATACTACATTGTATGCTGAGAAAAATATCTTCTGATGTTGTTACTTGATAATCTGACTTTCATTGCAAATCTAGGGTATGTGGGGAAGCATGTTGCTGATGTATTGGACACTATAGTGTGATGTATCTGACACTATAGTGTGGAAGTGACTCAGGTATCCCCACAGATACATGCTTAACTTAAAAATAAGTAAACCCTTTCAGAATTTGGACTTTTAAGGATGAAGTAGGATGGCTACCAAAGCTGTGGTATCTCCCTGTGCAAGATGGCTATGAAGGAGGTGACACAGTGTGGTTGAGCCTGAACGTTACCAGTCAATCTGAAGTGTAGTTGTTCCCACTCGCCACTAGAAAAGATGGAGCTGATAAAGTTAATACATGAGAAGGAAGGCCACAGTGTTTTCTCTATGAGGTAAGTGGGCCATTATTATAAGCTTGTTTGCAAGCACAGGAAAATAGTACATAGATGGGGTTGTATTCAGACTGCTGCAATGTGGACAGTTCCCGAAGTAAGCAGTCCAGTTTGTATTTGTAAATTTAAATTATTAATTTAATTCACATATTCTTTGTCTGAAGTAAAACTGTTTATGCAGATCTTTAGAGAAACAGCATAAGCCTCAGGTAAAAAGGTCTTTCTTCAGTACAAGTTTGTAGATGAGCTCTCTTTATGAAGCATAGAGGCCTGCATCAGCATTCAGTCCTTTTGCTGTATTAAAGGAATTTTCTTTATTCCTTTTTTAAAGCTCTGGCATTGTTAAAATACATCAGACTTTAAATTTTTAAAATACAGTCTTTCCCTTAGGTTCCTCTCCTTTTATCCTAAAATGTGAGAGGTGACATTCAGTCTGAAGTGTGACTGTATGCTTAATTAAAAAAAATAAACATGTCTCCAGATTTCATTGTGAACTTGCAGCTGTGTCATTTTAATCCTGTTTTCCTACTGATTATTAAACATGGTGTTTCCCTGATAGCTGCAGGAAAAGAAGTGGAGAAAGCTTATCTTGCAGACTCTTAACCATGCTTTCTAATGCTGGCAAAATAAAAGTTTTATTATATGGAATTGAGGACAGCATCCCTCAAGTGGGCGCTGTAGCAGGGAAAAGTTGCTGGTGGCTTTACCAATGAGACCGACTTCGGAGACCAGGGGCTGGAAGGGTAGACCAGATGTCAGAGAACACCAGCAGATGAACAAGAGCAACTAGAGGAAGCAAGAGGAAGAGGAGAAGGTCATGAAGCATTTTACTTTTGTTTTCTAAAGACTTTGAGCTGCTTCCTAGATAGGATGTCATCCAGATTTCTATCACAGCCTCTTAGACATGTATACTTCATGCTCAGGAGTTTCTTAAAAGTTACCATATGTGGTAACAGTGGTGTGCCATACCATACAACTGAGAAATACTATCT
The DNA here is from genome assembly GCA_027560015.1 of Chloroceryle amazona. Classification (NCBI taxonomy): domain Eukaryota; kingdom Metazoa; phylum Chordata; class Aves; order Coraciiformes; family Cerylidae; genus Chloroceryle; species Chloroceryle amazona. The sequence goes on from JANHFX010153593.1 coordinate 5,770, forward strand.
CCTCCCAGCGTGTCGTAAGTTCTTTCCACAGCAGAAGTTAAGTGAATGTAACGCAACTTGTTTCTTCCTGAGGGTCAAATTTGTATGCATAGACAAAGAAACAAAGAAATTATTAAGTGCTAACAAAGTGCTTAACAAAGAAATTGCCAAGTGCGATACTACAGTTATTTTGCAGCCATCTCTTACTTGACTAGACTAAGTAGCTGTGTCATTTCTTGAACTAACTTTTTGGTTGTAATAGTCAAATACTCTACCTATTAAGTAATTTTATTTGCTGCAGTTTGAAATAGTCTTGAATAAGAAGGAACTTCTAAAATCTAAATAGTGTGTCACAAACAGAGGAGTATTGTTGACTTAGCATCTTTTCAAGTAGGCTGGCCATCCATGGTTATGTCTCACCAGAATATACATACTCCACTCAACTCTCAGCCTTTTTAAAGGGAGCAGTTGATTAAACTCACTCCAATTCAGACTCTGCTTTCACACATTTCCTACTTTGCAAACTCTAGTCTGCAAATCTTAACACCCCAAAACTCTTCTGATTAGTAAGGCTCAATGGCATCACTCTAGATAAAATAAGTTTAGTAGTACAAGTGGCACACACAATAATTTTCCTAAGCATACTGGTGGTGGGGAGAGGAGACAATGAGTGTGCCAGTTAGTATCATTCATTTATGCAATGAGTACTTCAGTAGCTCTGAAATGACTGAACCTCTTTGTTCCTTTCACTACCATTGTGTGAGTTTGGACTGTTTAGTACTGACAAGCATGAAGTATGCCACTCAGACATAATGTTGATTCTCTTTTTATTACAGTGCACAAGTTAGGCAGAAACATGACATTCTGAAGATTCTTTTTGCTGTTCAGTTTAATGTGTAAGTTTAGAAGGAAAACAGTGACTTTCCTGTGGTAGCTGGGGAGCATGGCACTTTCTTGCTCACTACAGAAGAACTGGTGTTTTTCCTTGAGTTCAAGACAATGTTAAGCAGAGTATCTCAGTTTGAAAAAGGGAGTGAAGAAGATTTTAAGTGCATTTAAAGAAGCAAAAGGAAAACTCAAGTTTTTCCTAGCTAGGAAGCAGCCCAAAGTCTTTGAGACTGTCTGTATTACACATATGTATGTGTGTACACATATAGGTGCATGTTATGCGTGCATCACTTGAAAGGCATTACTCTATACATTGTTGTGATACTGGTAATGATGAAGGAGTGGCTGATCTGATGTTTCATGGATGCCTGTTGCCTTTGAGGTCTCTCAGTGTAAACTGAGGCTTTGGTTTTTTCACCTAGTAGCCATGAGTCTGAGTAAACAAGCTGATTGTTACAAAGTGATGTGTTAACTTGCACAGCAGGGAGACTGTTTTGAATTGACTCAGAGAGTATTCAGTCTGGGATGTTGCTTGAGAAGATAATGGACATTAGACCTCACAGTTACACCTCCTGAACACTGTATCAAGGAAGTATGTTTGGAAAGGAGCTGTGGGTAGTGGCCCATGTGCCACATTCTCTCACTTACATAGAACTCTTACTGGCATTTTTTCCCTGCTCCCATTCAGCTTTGCAGAAGAGATAATGCTTCAGTCAGACTTAAAATCTTGCTTGTAATAACCTTGGGATCCACTAGCCCCAAGGTGGAATTAGTCTTGGGTTGGTTTGAAAGTCAGTGTCGATTTTGGGATATAAAGGCAGTTTTAAGTTTCTATTTACTCCCTGCAGTCAGGGCAGTGTAAATTGGCTTGTAGTTCCTTTCAGTCTTCCAGCACTGTTTCCTTGTTAAAACATTTGAAAACTGTTTGGTGACAGAGACTAGAAAGCTGTTGTGGTCAACTTTGGGATTCTGACTCTGCTGATCTTCACTTCCAGGTGAATGAAAGGTGATTAACCTTTGTTCAGGTTGTCTCAGTGTAATCTCTTTCTGGGAAAGAAAATGCTTTAAAAACATAATTCCATTATTAAAAACTGCCTGTTTAAAAAAAAAAAATCTGTCAAATCCTACAGAATTTACTGGCTGCGTAACTCAGTATTATAGATTGCACTGTTATGGAGTGGAACTTTAAGCTGGAACCTCTGTGTCAGTGTCCCTGGATCTGTTACCTCTGCTGACTCCATTCAAGGGACTGTATTATCAGTGCTGTCTTCTAAAGAAACTTTTCCAAGGCTGCTTTTGGTGAAGCTGTTGGTGAGAAGAGCCAGCTAATTGGTGCAAAGTAGGCAGGATATTTGTAAAAATCTTTACTTTTAACAGTTCAGGGATCGTGTCTTATATCTTGTTACTGTACTGTAGGGTATTCATGGAGACCATGAAGGACCCTGTTAGAAAAAATTAATCCTCTAACTGCATTTGGTTGTCTGTTACTCTGTCTATAGAACAGCTGAGTGTGACCAAAACATGTAGATAAAACTCAAGCTAGTTTTTCCTTGGTAATGTTAGAATTGAAGGTATGTAAACAGGAAACCTAACAGGCTGCCAAGGTGTCCTACATTGTATTAAGTAACTGAAAGATGAACTATTGTAGCTGTGTTGCTGCTGCCATTATAGTTGTAATAAAGCCAACTTAACTATTCTGTGTTTGTGATCAATGTTCTTGAAAAGCCTGTCTATAAAGCCTATAGAATCAAGAAAAGACCTCTAAGATTATGAAGTCCAACCATGAACCCAACACTACTATGACCACTAAACTATGTCCTTACGTGCCACATCTAGCCGTTGTTTGAACACCTCCAGGGATGGTGACTCAGCCACTTCCCCAGGCGGCCTGTTAAAATGCTTTACCACTCTTTCAGTATAGATTTTTTTTCCTAATAGCCAATCTAAACCTCCCCTGGCACAACTTGAGCCCATTTCTTCTTCTCCTATCACTACTGAAAGATCAACACCCTCCTTACTTACTACAGCCTTCTTTCAGGCATTTGTAGAGGGCAATAAACAATCTGAGACACCTCCAAGGCAATAGGCATCCATGAAAAATCAGGTCAGCCGTCCCTTCATCATTACCAATATCACAACAGGTTAGAGGGTAATGCCTGTAATGTCTTTCAAGTGATGCATACATAACATGCACCTATTGTAAAGGGCGGTAAACAATCCCAGTTCCCTCAGCTGATCCTTGTAAGACATGTTATCCAGACACTTCACCACCTTTGTTGCCCTTCTCTGGACCCACTCGAGCACCTCAGTGTCTTTCTTATACTGCTGTGCCCAAAAACTAAGCACAGTACTCAAAAGTGAAGCCTCACCAGTACTGAGTTTGGGGTTATGATCACTTCCCTACTCCTGCTGGACACACTGTTTTTGATATAGGCCGTGATGCCATTGGCCTTGTTGGTCACCTGTGCACATTGATGGCTCATGTTCAGCTGACTGTCCACCAGCACCCCCAGATCTCTTTTTGCCAGGCAGCTTTCCAGCCACTCCTCCTCAAGCCTTTAGCATTTTCTGGGTTTGCTGTGACCCAAATATAGGACCCAGCACTTGGCCTTGTTAGACCTTATACACTTAACCTCAGCCCATCAATGCTACCCGTCCAGATCCCTCTTCCTACCCTTGAACAGATTAACATTCCTGTTCTGTTCGGTGTCATTTGCAAAGTTACTGAGGATGCACTCAATCCCCTCATCTAGATCACTGATAATGATATTAAACATGACTGGCCCCAAAACAGCCCTGGGGAACACCATTTGTGACCAACAACCAACTAGATTTAACTCCATTTACTACAACTCTATTTTTTTACTACACCTCCCATTTTTAAACCAGTGAAGATTATACATGTCTAAGCCATAAGCTGCCAGCTTCTCTAGCAGAATGCTGTGAGAGATGGTGTCATAAAGCTTTACTAAAGTCCAGGTAGACAACATCCGCAGCCTTTCCCTTATCCACTAGGCAGATCACTTGGTCATAGAAGAAGATCAGGTTCATGAACCCATGTTGGCTGGGCCTGATCCTCTGTCCTGTATGTGCCGTGTGAACACATCCAAGAGGAACTACTCCATAATCTTCCCCAGCACCAAGTTCAGGCTCAGAGGCCTGTAGTTGCCCAGATCCATCCTTCTGGCCCTTTTGTAGATGGGCATCATGTTGACAAGCTTCCAGTCATCTTGGACCTCCTGTTAACCAGGATTGCTGGTAAATGTTGGAAAGTGGCTCAGCTAGCATCTCTGCCAGCTCCCTCAGCACTCCTAGCTGGATCCCATCTAGCCCTATGGATTTGTGAGTGTCCAGGTGGCATAGCAGGTTGTTAACTGCTACCTCCTTGATTATGGGGTGTTTATTCTTCTCCCCTTCCCTTTTTTCCAGCTCAGGGGGCTGAATACCGCGATGATAACTGATGTGACTATTAAAGACTGAGGTAAGAAGGCATTAAGTACCTCAGCCTTTTCCTCATCTTTGGTGGCAGTGTTCCTCCATCCCACCCCCCAAATAAAGGGCGAAGGTTCTCCTTGGCTCTCTTTTTGGTCTTAATGTATTTGTAAAAATACATTATTTGTATTTGTAAAAAACTTTTTTATTATTTCTTAAAAAAGTGTTGGGATTAAGTTCTCGCTGGACTTTTGCCTTGCTGATGTTCTCTCTGCATGAAGGCTTATGTTTCCTTTTTGTTAGTTGTTGGGGACGCAACTTTTATTTTGTTAACCACATCTGTTGGGATCTGCTGCCACCCATATTGCTATTTGATTCCCCAAAACTGGATCTCTCCTTCAGGTCCCTTGACCTTGCTTCTTTTTATGGCAAAACCAGTGTCTAAAAGAATTCCAGTTATCTTCTTGCCTTTCTCAAGAACCTCTTTGGCTGTGTTACCCCAGACTGTGATGTCATCAATGTATTGCAGGTGTTCTGGAGCTCCATCTTTCTCCGGTGCAGTATGGATCAGTCCATGGCAAATGGTAGGGCTGTGTTTCCACCCCTGGGGCAGTCGATTCCAGGTATATTGGTCAACTTTCAAGGTGAAAGCAAATTGAGGCATACACTCTGGTATTATAGGAATAGAAGAAAAAAAAAGTATTAGCAATGCCAGTAGTAGCATACCACTTTGCTGCCTTTGACTCCAGTTTGTACTAGAATTCTAACAAGTCCAGTATGGCAGTGCTCATCACTGGTGTAACCCCATTCAGTCCAAAATAGTCCACTGTTAATCTCCATTCCCCATTAGGTTTTCACACTGACTATATGGGACTGTTAAAGGGTGAGCAAGTTTTGCTAAACACCCTTTGACCTTCTAGCTGATGGGTCAGCTTCTGGATAGGAGCTAAAGAGTCTCGGCTGGTTTGATATGGGTGTCAATACATTGTTTCAGTAGCATTTGCCACCTTTTGATCCTCAACTCCCATCTTCCCCACAGCAGCAGCAGACTCCTCTGAAAGTTTAGGCAGGAGTCAGCTATTTCTTGTCCTCAATCTCTACAGCTGCTATACCAAAGACCCATCAATACCCTTATAATAAATACCCTTTCTTCAGGAAGTCTATGCCAAAGATGCATGGGGCATCTGGACCAGTCACTGTATGGTGACTTTCCCACTTATTCCCAGTTAGGATCACTTCAGGCTCCAATACAGTTAGTACCAGACTGATACTGGAGACCAGAGACACTGCCTTCATGCTAGTGTATTCTCCTGGCCACTTCAGCCACAGTTGGTACCTCACCATCTGTTCCCCTGATCATTGTTGACAATGTGTGAGAATACACTGATGGGGCACTCTTCACAAACTTTCACAACTTGGGTCACTGGCATGGTATGGCATCAGGGTTAACTACTCACCTGTCACCATAAATCATCTGTCACACAACTTACTCTCTTAGATACTTAATACCTTTTCCATGGTGGTCCATTTGCTTGGTCAGCATTCAGTATCCTCCTTAAAGGGGTGCCAGGATTTTACAGCTGACGAGAGTCACCTCCAGAGACTGATAGTATTGCTCTTTCTTGCAAGCCCAGGGATGACAACTGTCTGGCCTCTCTACTATTCAATTTGATGGACTTGGCCCCATTATCCCAGCATTACAACAGCCAGGTGGTCAGTCGCTTACTTTCATGATGGCTATAGTTCTTAGATTTTGCAGCTACTTCAGAGATAAAGGTTTGGTGGCAACTTCTGTGTCTGATGACTCACATCTCATGGGTTTGCCTTAGAAGGACCTACTCCATCATCTGACCACACTGGGAGATCTGTTTGTGTTAGGTGTTTCTTTACAGCTGTAGGGGCATCACACTTCACATCTGGTTCCAACTCATAGACTCATTAGGGTTGGAAAGGACCTCTAGGATCATCAAGTCCAACCTTCATCCTAACATCTATCTATCCATTAGACCATAGCCTCAAGTGCTACATCCACTCGTTTTTTAAACACCTCCAGGGATGATGACTCCACTACCTCCCTGGGTAGCCTGTTCCAGTGCCTAATCACTCTCTCAGCAAAGAATTTCTTCTAAATATCTAATCTAAACCTCCCCTGATTCAACTTGAGGCCATTTCCTCTTGTTTTATCATTAGTAACTTGGGAGAAGAGACCAACACCATCCTCAATACAACCTCCTTTTAGGTAGTTGTAGAGAGCAATAAGGTCTCTTCTCAGTCTCCTCTTCTCTAGACTAAATGACCCCAGTTCTCTCAGCGTCTCCTCATAAGACATGCTTTCCAGACCCCTCAACAGCTTCATTGCCCTTCTCTGGGCCTGCTCCAGTACCTCAGTGTCCTTCTTATACTGTGGTGCCCAAAACTGAACACAGTACTCAAGGTGAGGTCTCACAAGTGTCGAGTACAGGGGCAGGATCACCTCCCTACTCCTGCTGGTCACACCATTTCTGATACAGGCCAGGATGCCGTTGGCCTTCTTGTCCACCTGGGCACACTGCTGGCTCATGTTCAGCTGGCTGTCAACCAGCACCCCCAGGTCCCTTTCCACCAGGCAGCTTTCCAGACACTCCTTTCCAAGCCTGTAGTGTTGACTGGGGTTGTTGTGACCAAAGTGCATGACCCAGCACTTGGCCTTGTTAAACCTCATCCCATTGACCTCAGCCCATCAATCCAGCCTGTTCGAATCCCTCTGCAGAGCCTTCCTACCCTGCAAATTTACTGAGGGCACATTCTATCCCCTCATCCAGGTCATCGATAAAGATATTAAACAAGACTGGTCCCAGAAGTGAGCCCTGAGGGACACCACTTGTGACTGGTCGCCAACTGGACTTAACTCCAT